>JABUQX010091314.1:0-30000 GCA_015478945.1 Trachelipus rathkii | reverse complement strand
TCTCATGTGCACAAGTTGTATTCGCTTTTAAACCCCAATACCATCTTCTCTGACATCGATTTTGCCAGAGATATCTCAGAATCCTTCTTATTCGCAAACACAGTTTGTAACATTCTTATGTTCCTCAACATCCCTTTGCAAAAGGTGCTGCCTTTCTCTTATGATGAAGGATATACACCTTGGCTATTCACTGTTTCCACCATCTGCCTGTCCTTGACCTCTCTCTCTAAATCCTGTCACCCTGCTGGCTGCTTTATTAAAGGCACCATCCTTGTATCATTCCGCAGTTCACATGGTATTTACTCGAGTGTTTACTGACGGCTCTAAAACAGGGGAAGGTGTTGATGCATCTGCTATTTTACCTGACAGCAATTTTTCCTATACCCTTCTCCTTCATTCTTCAATTTTTACGGCAGAATTAATGGCTAAAATGTTTGCCCTCTCCTGAATTTCATTCCTTAACCTAGTCCATTATTATGTCATTTATTATTATTATTATTATTATTATTATTATTATTATTATTATTATTATTATTATTATTATTATTATTATTATTATTATTATTATTATTATTATTATTATTATTATATATATATATATATATATATATATATATATATATATATATAGTATATATATATATATATATATATATATATATATATATATATATATATATATATATATATATATATATATAAATATATATATAAATATATATATATATATATATATATATATATATATATATATATATATATATATATATATATATATATATATATATATATATAAACAATGGTATCCGCTGTACAACAATTTCTCCGGCTACTCCACTCTCGCATAAAACAAATTACACTATGTTAGACCCCCTTTCACGTAGTGGTGACTGACAACGAAATCGCTGACAGTGGGGCCAGAATGATCGCCTCCTCTTTTCGTAGCTGCTCTAGGTACCTCCCGGATGACATTCGACATGGTCGCCTCCCATTGACTGTTAATTATTCTGCTCTCTGATAAGGTTTCTGATCTTACTGGCAGGAGTGCTGGGCGAATGATCAGCGAGGTGCGAAACTTAGAAATATAAAGTCGAATATTGATGAGTGGTATTCCTCTTACCAATGAAATCGTTTGCACGAGGTAATCCTTGCACGCCTCCGCATTGGAAACACTATCATCACTCACAGTCCCTACATATCACGGGATCCTCCTCCCACCTGCAAATTTGGCCATCACCATACCCCACAATCTGTTCCCCACATCTTCATTGATTGTCCTCAACTGGACTCTATTCGCAGTAATCATTTTCCTACTCTATGGCTCATAATACCTTCTAAACGCTATCCCACATCTTGTCTAAATCCTCCCACTTCAATAGTAACTCTATTTTCTCTTACCTTTACGAATTGAATATTCTTCACAAAATATAACTTTATAATGTAATATAAGAACAATATATAATGCAAGGACATATTTTGTTTATCCTTTTTTTTTTTTTTGCTATAAAATGAAAATTTAGTTTTTATATAATATGACTGAATATTCATTTTGCCATTCAAATGTTCTTTTTGTGACGCATTTAAAATAAATATGAGCCAGGACCCACCCATGTAGTTGAATATTCAATATATATATATATATATATATATATATATATATATATATATATATATATATATATATATATATATATATATATATATATATATATATATATATATATATATATATATATATATATATAGGGTGGGATGGTTTAAACCATTTGGTTTAAACTATTGGTTTAAACCATGGTTTAAACCATGGAAAAACCAATGGTTTAAACCATTTAAAAAACATGCATAAATATTTAAAAAAGTTTTCCCCCCCCCTTTTTTTAGCATGTTGATATGGTTTTCTCGATTTTTCAATCGAAGAGTAACTGAAAGGCAATAAAAAATTTTCTGCTGATTTTATATTATTGTGTGAATATTTATATATATATATATATATATATATATATATATATATATATATATATATATATATATATATATATATATATATATATATATATATATATATATATATATATATATATATATATATATATATATATATTTATAAATTTAATATTTTTAAAAAATGATTTTTTTTTATCTCTCTTGAGGTTTTTCTTTACCCATCGATGCCACATTTTAAAAGATTATAATAAACTCATTTGTGGAGTGTGTGGCCACAGCATCAACCAAGCTAGAAGGCAATGACTGTAAACTAAGTGATGATGTTTATATTTGAAAAATATGAATATGGAGCTAGAACAGCTTAATCCACCACTCAACAGACAAGATTTATAGCAAAAGCAAAAAGGAGGTATCATCAGGCAGTAACAGAAGCTCACTTATTGGCATATATTTTTAACCCAAGATATCAGGCCACAGTACTTCCAGAGGATGAGTATTCAAAAGCAGTGGAATTTATGGAATAAAATTAAGAGCAAATTCTCCTCCATTTCATAAGTTACCTATTTGATGAGTCTCGGTTGTCACAGTGCCTCCTTCATCTTGGTACAGATCTCTCAAAGAAAATTAGATGAAAAGGTCATATATAAAATAATAAGCATATTGTCAGCAACTTCACCAACTGCTAATGTTGAAAGGGTATTTCCAACTTCTGGACTTGTGCACAGCAACATTAGAAATAGGTTGGGAACAGATAAAGCTGCTGAGAAATTAGTTTTTTTGTATAAAATTCTTAATAATAATTTCAGTTTCGACTTTTAATGATTCCTCTCTTCTCTCTCTCTCTCTCTCTCTCTCTCTCTCTCTCTCTCTCTCTCTCTCTCCTCTCTTATATATATATATATATATATATATATATATATATATATATATATATATATATATATATATATATATATATATATATATATATATATATATGTATATACTCATATAGATATTCCTAGTATTAAAATATATAAAGGTAAATAAGAATTCATTTGTATATCATGATAGGTTAATCTGAATAAACTTTTCTTTGCGCATTTTTTTTTTTTTTTTTTTTTTTGGTAAAATACGTAAGTATAACCTTTTTTTCAGATAGAGTTTACATATTATAATAAAATTCTTATTTTTTTACTTTATGAGTTTATGTAAAACTCCAAAAATATAATAATTTTATATCAGTTTACAGTAATCAAGAAAATTTGAAAATTTAAGAATCTAAAGAAACTTATTAAGGAATTTTAAAATATGTGTTAGCACATGTGTATAACAGTTTCTAGTATGATTTTTTGCCTTTTAAAATCTATTAAACCAATAAAAACCATATTAAAACCATTAAAAATTTATAAAACCCCAAAAACCCAAAATCCCTTGGTTTATTTGGTTTATTTAAAAACCAATGGTGTTTTGTTTTTTTAAAAACCATGGTTTTTTTCAACCTATATATATATATATATATATATATATATATATATATATATATATATATATATATATATATATATATATATATATATATATATATATATATATATATATATATATATATATATATATATATATATATATATATATATATATATATATAGCACTGACAGGGCTAGCAACCCTACGCCCTTTACTTTTTGAGTGTAGAACTCCTGGACCAGCATTGCAATTTATGTACCTAGAAACATGATCTTCTGGAGAGCTCTGTAAGAACAATTTTCTAGGCCAAGTGGAAGAAGACCAGTTCACTGAAAAGATAAACCCTACCTGAGAGTATATAACTTAAGGAATAAGAATCAGAAACCACTTACTTATCTGATAAATAGTTTTCTAGACTAGGGTAAAGAGTTTCGGGGAGAAGGAAAAAGATGCTGATCCAACTGACAGGACTATAAATAAGTTATATATATATATATATATATATATATATATATATATATATATATATATATATATATATATATATATATATATATATATATATATATATATATATATATATATATATATATATATATATATATATATATATATATATATATATATATATGACCTTAAGTAAACCACGTAGCGGAAAATAATTTAAGCTTTGTAAAGTTGGTAAACCTGGGAAATGCATTTTAAGATTCTGAATTTACGAAACAAAAAAAAAAAAAAAAAAAAAAAAAAAGTTTTTATTTAAATTTTAAAATATAATTTAAATAATATTAACAAAATGTAAAAAGAAATATTTTTTTTTGTGCTTCACCGTAGGCTTATGAAAATGAGTAAGCTTAAGCAATATATTTTATTTTAAATTTGATATATGCACATAAAGTTTGCAGAGACGTCATGATAATAATAAATTGATATTATATATATATATATATATATATATATATATATATATATATATATATATATTTATATATATATATACATATATATACATATATATATATTTCGATAGGAAGTTTTCGAGTTTATTTGGGACAGAGGGAGGACGATCCTTCTCAATTTCTGGAAAGCCGAGACCCGACTCCGCCATCTTTTGCGGCTTTTGATCTTTATGATATTCCTTAGTTAAAAAAAGAATAATTTTACTTTCCAAAAACACTTTGGTATTACTTTAACTAAAGGAATACCATAGGGTAAACCGCAAAGATGGCAGGAGTCGGGGTCTCTCGGCCTCCCGGTGGACGACGGGGACTTCGTCCCCTCTGTCCCCGTCGCTCGAGCCTCCCAAATGGGAAAGATAAAAATTTTTTTAAAGCTTTGGATTTACATATAAAAAAAAAAAAAATTTTAAACCCATCCTTGAAATTTTCCGCTGATTCCAAATATATAATTTGTTTTACTGTAGGAGCTGCCGGTCTCTAGTTACATACTGTGAGCATTAAAAAAATCTGACCATCTATATATATATATATATATATATATATATATATATATATATATATATATATATATATATATATATATATATATATATATATATATATATATATATATATATAGTTATTATTCCAAATCATTGTGGGACACAAATAATAAATATTTACGTCGAAATAAACTAAAAATTAAATAAAATGAATTTAAAAATAAATCAATTTGAAGCTCAAAAAAGAAAAAAAGTAAGTTCATTCTTTATAGCAAATCAAATTTTTAATTTTTCACGCTAAAATAAAAAATCATTACCAACCATTCCAATACTAAATTATTTTCCGCTACGTGGTTTACTTAAGGTCCTATATATATATATATATATATATATATATATATATATATATATATATATATATATATATATATATTTAAAATATATATATATATATATATATATATATATATATATATATATATATATATATATATATATATATATATAGGTATATATATATCCTGATTTAAAGCAATATGTTATTTTTATTTATTTTTTTTAGTAGATGGATAGAAAATAATATATTTATTAATTTTCATTGGTAAAACATTGCTCTTAAAAATTCTAAATATGATACATTGGGCCTCCAAACTTCATATTTATAAGTTTTGCCTATGAACGTAGTTATCAATTTTAGCAATACCAACTGATATCAATTATAGAAATTATCAATTATAACTATACCAACTGATGAAATAGTTGAAATGATCTGTAAAGCTATAAAAATGTAAAAAAAGTAGTTCAATAAAGAGCCCGAAAAAAAGTTGTGAAGTCTACAAATTTCAAATATATATTATATCTACTGCCAAACTATTCGATGTTTCAAATTTGTTATAAACATATATAAACTTATGCTGTTGAAGCAATTATTTATTATTTTTCCACCATTCACGGGTAGAGGGGTTATGGGGTTAGCAAAATTTTATACATCTCGATTCTCTGGTTTTAAGTATAAAAAAAAAATAAATAAAATAAAAAAAAGGTTACCGGCAAACCCTGCACAAGCCCATAATAAATTTTATTTTTTATTTGATTTATCAATTAATTTAGTCGAGGGAATGATAAAATGCACAGACATGAAATCGCTAGCAACAAATAAAATACGTCAATATGGAAAGAAATTCCTTTTGACTGACTTACTTACATGACACAATGGTTTGATTATAGTTATTGGTATAAATAGTTTCTATTCAATACAGTATCGGTTCGTTTCAGGAGGGGGAAGATTGACTAATTTTTTTCTTATCTTTGAAAAAAAAAATACACACACACACACAGCACACACACACACACACACACACACACACACACACACACACACACACACACACACACACACACACACACACACACACTATATATATATATATATATATATATATATATATATATTATTATATATATATATATATATATATATATATATATACATATATATATATATATATATATATATATATATATTCTTTAGACATGATCTTCATGTTCTTTGCAATACAATAATGTAATCAGTTGGTATTATTATGAAATCTGGAGGAGGATGCGTCACAACAACGTACACGTCGTTCTTCTCCTCAAGTTTCCTTGAAACCCCTAACATGAGTCTGTCCATTTTAACAAGTAGATTAAAGCACTGTTTAGCCCTCGTTTTCTCTTTTACTTGAACGTACGATATTGCGGTTAGGGAGTCACAACCTGCAATCACTGCGTGAATAGTTTTGTACAACAGTGGGTACCTGTAAACAAATGGAATGATATCAAAAGCCTAGTTTGGATATATAACCGTGCCCATAGCTTAGGGTTCCCATATCATACGATTTTCGAAACTAAGATTCGTCAGCCAAGTCATATACACTGGATTTCTTAACTTAAAACTCTAAGTTACAGGATTTTTTAGCGTTAAATTAACAGGTTTCATTCTTTCTGCTACCCTTATAACTTCAATCTCTTTATTTCCTCCAAATTTTGTGTCTGTATTGAATATTACGTGATCTATACTTTTTAAATTGGATTAACTCTACACCCAAGTTTTTTGATCTTAATTTACTTCCGCTACGATATTTTAACTCAATCTCTTTCCGATCGTAGTTTCTTTTCCCTTTTGTGGTTTGGTGCAAATATTAAGCAAACTGACATTACTTTTTCTTGTCTGGATAATGAAGTAATCTTTTACGTTGAGCTTGGAATCACAATCGGCAAATATTTCTGGATGATTTCTGTAATCCGAATTCAGCTTCTATACTTGACTAAAAGATTAGGCCAAAAATACTCCATACGTCCCTTGAATTACATATTCCGGCAATAGTATTAATTGTCTTCTACCTTCATCGCTAACAAAATATCCCAGGAGAATTACGCCTTGCAAGTAATAAAATTCGGCTGCTAAATCGAAAAGAATGTTAAACGGGAAAGTAGCACAATGAATGTACAAACTGAATCGATTTCCATTGTTGTAGGCTTAAAAAAGTTAATAATTTTTATGATCTTTGTTAGTGATTCCTTTATTCAATTTGTTTTCGCAAATGTTCAAACGATTTTACGGGTTCATGTTGGTGGAAAGCAAGTTCGTAATAAGCGTAACTGATCCTGGAACGAGTGAATTTTAGCTCAACAAGAGGTCCATCCATTCCTCAAGGCATACGACACAATCGTCCTGATTCCATGTAGGCAAATTTTGAATGATATTCTTAAACTTCAGAGTGATTACCACTGCAATAATCTTTACTGTTGGAACGTGCTATTTTGCCCAGGAAACAAAGCTCTCTACGATTTCATCTTCTTCTACAAAGTCCTAAGAATTTATATCATTGATAACAATAAGGCAATCTTTTTTACTGATAAATCCAAAATTTCGTGGGAACAACGATTTCAATACATTTGTATTCTTTATTGTTCCGTGATAATATTTAACGTTTAAAAATTTTCGTAGCATTTTCTAAATAGACGATTAATTTTCTTCGTTGTTGTCTACGACTATTATTCTTTTATCGAAATTGTCTTAACTATTAAAAATAAAATCCGTTAAAACGATTTCCAGTAAATCTGTTTTCAAATTTCCAGTAATAACAACACGCAAATTTTAACCTTTCTAAGCTTTCAAATAATATAACTACTAAAAACTTTGATTAACTCTTGATATCCATTAAGCCAATTCCACCGAAAAATATATATATGCTGGAATACAAATTATAATTATCGCACAAACCAAACACCTTCCATAAATTGATGAAGGAGTAATATCTCCGTAACCAACTGAGGAGAGTGTAGTAATAGAAAAATAAAGATAATCATGATGTCTCATAAATTTCTTTTCTTTTTTATGAAGATCCTAGTGTTTAAATTTTTACGTATGCCATTCTTCGATAGTTTAGAATAATCCAGCAATGATATTTAAATAAATAAGTACTTTAAACAATATTATAATAGCATCTGAAACTCTTTCCTATGTGAAACTATTTAGAATCATTCTAAAAGCTTGAGTAAAATAACTGGTTAAACATCTATATAGGACAAGAAACTCGAAAGCATATGAATACTAATGAACGAAAAATGCATTGAATTATTATAGCAACAAAGTAGATTCCATTAAAATAGGGAAAAGTTTCGGATTATAATTTTCGGCAATATACTCCATAACTAATTTTGAGAAAAACATGAAATTTATGTAAAAAGAAATCCATTACGCTATTGCCAATTTATCATGAAAATTTTTTTACCATTTCATGCAATTTTCAAAGCTTGGTAGATTTTAATTTAACATGTAGAGATTTGTAAAGAGACTCAATATCGCCATTGCGAAAAACCATATCTGCACCATACGCCTTTCTAAGATCCATTAGGCCCTTGGAGGGAATATAGAGAAAAAAGGTCTTTTGAGTATGAAATATCGAACAATTTTGAGTACAAAATATATTTTCATCCCGCAACTAAATCCTAAACCAAGGAGAAGAAATAAGCGGGGATGTTTTGATGTATGACATTCAACAAACCCATTTTTACATTTAATTAAAACTTCATCATCATCCTCCATTTTCGAAACAAATGGTCAAATCTCTAAAGTTGTAAGAAAAAATTCTCTAGCTCAAGGTTAAGAGAAGTATCTCAAAAGGACAGTCATTTCCCTCTTTAAAACAATTAGTGAGTACCACTGCTTTACCAAACCATGATCAACTTTGTACTGTGCCTTGTAATATAATTTTTCTCCCTTTTTGAGAAAAAAAAATCATTTGCCTCAAATATGAAATCAATCCATTGCAAGACCTTTTGTATAAATAAAAATATAAGAAAAAGAAAAGAGAACTAGCTTTAAACTAAAGGCTTAGGACCATATGTGATTCTAAATATTATATTGCGTCTAGTCCCATGAACATCATCATTTTCATTGAAGATGGTTTTAGATATGAATATATATATTAGCTCATATATATATGCAAAATTAGTAAAAAAATTATAAATCAAAACTATTTTAAGGAATCAAATGCTTATAATATTTCGAGAGCGTGATGATCTTGATCTGAAATTTCGAATCAGTGTACACATAAAATTATACCCACTGATACTATCTTCAAATATTAATTATATTAAAGGCTATACTTTCAGAGTTCAATATTTATATTGAGAACCTTATCTCTTAATTCAGGCATCATCAATTATCAATAATATATAATAAAGTTGTTAAATTCTGTTTATTAAGCCCTGTAACATAAAAACGTTGACCTTGAGCTAAATTATTTATTTTCTCGTTTTAGTAATATAAGATTTTATATCCTTTATTATATTAAGGACCATAGTTGATTTTTAAAACTATATTTAATAATTTCCGAACGCAGAAAGAATCATCATTTTAAATTGAGAACCCTTTTAGAAGAATACAACTAACTAGCTATGAACGATGATAAGATCATATAGTGTGGAAATCCAGTCTTCACTGAACATAATATGATAATTTCGTGACTGTCAAGCTTGAACTATGAATCTGAAATTCGGAAATGATTGACCACACGAAGTACCACGATACTATACTAATATTTTTATCTATTAAAGGTTCAACCTGCCCAGGAGGTTCATACGATTAAGATTTGGGAAACTTCTAAATATTAGCAATTAACAACAAAATAAATAAGTTTAAATTCTTGTTTTTTAAGCCCTCTGTAATAAAAGAACGTGGACCTTGAGATAAAATTCGATGGCTTATACACAAGTCATAGGACCATAGTGAATTCTAAATATTATAGTTTCACCCGCTCCCAGTAAAGGTCGCGGACTCAGTTTATTATTAGATTCATTTGCAGAACCCATTTAGGTATAATGTGTATATATGAATATATAAATGAATTGAATTGCGTTTTTCACAGAAAATTAAACATCAGAAAAAATAACGTTAAATATACATTCCTCTTTATTTCATTTGATATTAATTTTAGACTATATACTACCCCCTATAAGATTGGGCAATTTGTGTCTGTTTCGCTTAGGATAATCATGGATTGCGAATTTAGCTGATTCATAGCTGCGATTGTAGAAATCGATGTTGATATACTGCGCAGTGCATTGTAGGAGCTAGATTACTCTCTATATATATATAAATTTATTAATTTATTTATTTTATATATATGGTATCAGACTGTCAGTTGTCTTCTTAAAAGGGGTATTATATTAATTGAACTCTTCTTAAATATTAGCTTATATATTACCAATGGTTATATAATAGTTTTTTTAAATTTCTGTTTTTTTTAATGCTTTGTTTAATATATTACCCACAACAGTGGACCTTTCAGTTTAACTTTCGTTTTGTCGTCCCGTCATAGGACATAGTGATTCTAAGCTAATATTATATCGTCCAAGTATTACCAAAGAAGTATCCGAGATACTAGTTCTCATTTTAATTCAGGACCCTTTAGACATGTAGTAACTGTAGCTTACATCGATTCATTTTCAAAAAGATGGACATTCGATTTGTGAATAAGTCAAAGAATCTCGATTACAAATATTACTGTGAACATGTAAACAATATATAGGTAATATATACAACGAGGAAGCAATCGATGAAATACTCTTATTAATTCTGACATTTCGATATAGGTTCATCGCAAGAATAACCAACTAAAGAAATAGTTATTTTCCTATAATCAATATATTTATTATATAAGGTTCAACTCTGATTAGATTAACTATAATACTATTTAAAAGAGTATTCAGAGAACTTCGGTAATGCATTTTTCCCATATATTATAACAAAACACAACAATAAATAAGTTTAAAATTCTGGTCTTTATGAAAAAGTCTCACCAATTGTGAGTGCATAACATCTATAGAACTTACTTGTCAACTGTAATCATTAACTTTTCTGATAGGCAGAGATTGTGCTCTTTTTGATATCATACTCTGGTAGAAAATTTTTCAAAGAGAATATGCGATGCTTGATATCAACATATTAGCAAAAACTCTATACACTAAATTAACTGCTATGATTCATATAGCTACTATATGTATTAATAGGGTAATGAGGGTTTTGTAATAAATATTATATTGTTATTATTATTGACATATATTATAGTATAATATATAATATGTGAATATCCTATGCTATCTATTTTCTATGTCCAATCCATACATGAATAATAAGGATTTTCGGTTCTGTTATAGCTCTCTATAATATTAAGTCAGCATATCTTCACTATGTTTTCTCTGATTGAATACCTCTTACAATCTCTTCTATTCACAGATTGCAATATGAATATTATCTTATTTGTCTATACTGTATTACTTGTGACCCTGTATTATCTCTAGGGCAGGTTTTGTTTCGCGCGTTCGAGAGGTTTATCCTTGGTGTGATTGTGTTGGATAGGTCGCAATGAGGATGTCATGCTAATCTGTTACTGGCGGTTGAATTCCGATATCGGCCATTCTTTACTTCATTAGCGGCCTGTATTTTGGGGGCCAAAATTAAAAATTGTGTTGTTTGTGATTATGAGATGGGGTGATCTTGGTTATCGGTAAAAATGGTGCCTCCAAAATGATTACTAGCTTGCATATCTTCTTACTTTAGGGTTTCGATGAAATTACTGTGAGATAGATAACTTTTAGATTTCCATATTTAAAATATTATACTGGATCTTTCAGTCATCTGATATAGATATATGACTAGTAACAAGCTACTCGTTTCTTTCTCCTCGATTCCTTTGCTTATGATTGTTTAGGCTAGTTTTTGCTGTCCTCTCGACATCTTTGGTTTTAGCTCGTGTAAAAATGTCTATTATCCTTGTTGACAAGCACATTGTTATTCTCCATTTAAGTACAGAAAAATAATCTGAGCTTTTTTATATAACTCTTTAGAAAACAAATACTTGATATTTTTTTTTTTGTGTATTCTGTCGCAGTGTATTTTAATGTCAAACATCCCGAAGAAAGTGCTTTAAAATTTGTTTTGTCTATTGTGATCAAAGTGCACTGGTAGCAAGCCCTAGTTTTCATACATTCTCCGGTGTGTGATAATATAATATAGATATTTGCTGGTAAATTAGGTCACCAGCATATTCAGTGCCTTTTATCGTTTGTGACTATTTTTAGGTTTCAACCGCCGTTAGACAATGAATTACTTTTTATTTTCGTCCTTTTCGGTTTTTTATCTATAGTGTCTGTGCTACTATGTTTTTTCTTTCTCTCCTCTTTTTGCTTTTTTTTTTTTTTTATTGTAGTTTAGTTTGCAGCCCTTGCCCCAGAAGCCTCTGACTTGGTTTAGCCTGCAGTCTCTCCTGACGGCGTGGATAGCACTTGTTGCTCGTGTGACATTGATAGTAGATTTGGGAATCAGCATGGCTTCTCGTTGCTATTGACTCTGCATTTACTCGCGACAATTCATGGCTCTTGAACTCTAACTCAAATGACAATTCATTGGGTTATCCTACTATCCTCATTCTTTTAATTTATGCGTCTTGTTTCTTGAGACCCAGGTTGTTTTACTAGAGTTACAATGTGCCTTTCAACATCGGAGGTTTTAATAATTATCATACCAATTTTAAAACTGTATATTTCTTGATAACTTCCCAAGGTTGTGCCTATCCGCCAGTGGTCGCAAAGGAGGATATGTGTCTGTGTGTATTGATAGTAATTATAACATTCTGCAGGTTTGCTTTCTCCTACACGTCTGGCCGAAACGAGATAGTGATGTATTTCCTCGCCTTGAAATGTCCTACTTCGATTGTTCATGTGCGCTTAAAAATCGTTTTTCTGCCCTACATCACATAAATTACTTTATCTATTGCTTATCTGCTTATACTTTCTTTAACGATACAGCCTTTTCGATTGTGCTTCTTCCTTTTTTTTGTTATTAGTTACTCCTTCGTCACGAGGATGTATAATCTCATTCTCAATGCTCAGAATTCATGTGCAGGTGCTTCTAATCTTATGGTTGCGCATTAATCGCGAAAACCCATGTACAAAACCGTGAATTTGGCTGGTGGTATTCCTCATCGTATTGGTTGTGAGATGGTGTTCGCATAATGGCAGGAAGCCGATATACATTCTATGTCATACCTTCTACACGATCTGGAGCATGATTTTTTAAATAATAAGCCGCTCGTGCGAGATTGGTCCAGTCATCCGATTCTGAATTGCACTGTAAGACACGTAATGTTTCACCACGAGTCCTTCTCTCTAAAATTCGCATCCGGCCCTGATCGCTGGTCCCTTCCCTCCATCGGTGGAGAGATACTGTCTCCACCACTCTGAAAATATTGATATTACTTTGTTTATTCTATAATCTCAACCTCAAACAATCATACATCGCGTGGCTAATTATAGCCCTCCAGCGTTTTCTCTGTCGGCCACTTTTAGATCACAAGCCCCCAGATTTGGCAGTATTTGGGGGGGGGGGCAGTGCGTTGCTTCTACGCTAACTTAATAATTAATTGCAGTGACTGCTTTGACTCTTAAGACGCTTTCAGATTGTAATGTCTTCTTAACCGATAATGGTTTGTTCGCTTGATAACTAAGTGAGCCTAAGTTTTTGAATGGTTGACCTATAGTAGCAGGTTCGAATAATATCCTTCTAATTTTTGAGCTTAGATTCTAGTTTTCTCACACCTCCAGAGATCCAGTTGCGTGGTGGCCATTGCCGAGACCCTCACTATTCTCTTGTTCCCTGGCCTTTCAGAGCTATGTAGGCCAATGACTTATCGGCGTGTGGAAAAATTCTCGTCTCCTATTCACCTCTTAGCCAATTGTTTCAATTCAGCATAGAAATCGTCTGTGCAAATAGCCGGGTAGCTTGGATCGACGAGGCTAAAAGCGGACTTTTCACTTTTTATGGCGCAAAATGCAGCTGTAGAGTCTCTTTCTTTGGGGTCTTAACCACTACTTAGACACCATTATACTCTCTCTGGCTTAGCGCGAAAAATACCTATCTTAAGCCACCATTCTCCCGTAAGATCTATGTGCTCCTATCTCCCTCCACACTTATTCGGGCATCCCTAGCTAGGTACCTTTCTGTTTGTTGAAATACTATTCAACTTGCCCATGAAGGCCAAGCTCACTCTTGGCCTCTACTATATTGTATTCCGGGTCTTTTTCAAACTTTCTAGTCTGGTTACCTGTTGATTTCTGCGTATTCCTTCTTTTCCTCCTTTCTCCTTTCCTAGTGTGTCCTCTCCCTTTACCTGTCATTTCATTTGAGTTCTGGTCTGCAATGTCCCTAGTAAATCTATGAACGTTGTGTATGTGAAGCCGCCGAAGGATGGTCCGCCCCGATGGCTTACCATTCTGCTCCTCGCGTTTGTAGGTATAGTGTAGTGATGCCTATGTCGTTGTTTGTGAACATCCCCACCCCTCCTCTCGTTCAGATGCATCAATAGTGTATATCTCCTATGCCTTCAATACTAGCCACTTTCCCTCATGTTAAAGCGTGCATATGTCCAACCTAACCGAAAAAAGGATGCTGCCTGATCTTCTAACTATCCCCGCCCTATACCTCTCACTATGTATTCTTAATTTTTTTGAAGACCATTCTCTTCTCAACTCTCACTTCTCATGTGCAAGTGCTAGCCGCAACTCCTTATCCCGTATTGTTACTGTTTATTACCCTCTCAGCCCCTCGGCTGTTTCTGCGATGCTCCCCCAGAATTCGTGACTGGCGACTGATCTCGATAACCTTTCTATTTAACACGCTCTATATGGTCTCTCTAGCTGCCCTTCAGGAACCTACGGGAAGACTTGTTGTGGTTTCGATCTTCGTGTACATGAATACCAAGCATGGTCTTGACGCGGACCACCAAATATGAGCGACGCCTGTCACACATGCATCCTCTCTCAAGTCCACTCTCCTTATTATTTTCCTTCTTTCTCTTTTGTTGCTTTTAGTTTGTCTTTTCTATATCTTTACTCAAACAATCGTTCTCTGTTTGGGGTCTAGGCTCTCGCTCTCGCGCTGGAAGTAACAGCTCAGCTCTACGGTTTCTTTCTTTTCTCTGTTCTAATAGGTGTCTTCTCTATTCTGGATTAGTGGAGTATAGATCAATGCGAGCTACCCTTCCACTCCCCAGTTGCTGTTTATCCTTAATTGACTTTAAATTCCCTGCTTAGTTCATCCAATGATTTCTTACTCATCCGCTCTTCCTCTCCCAATACCTGCGCACGGATGCACTAGAACTCAACTCTGTATCCACTCTATTATGTCTCGATGACTGCTGATCCTTCATTCTTCACTCATATCAATTCTGCTCCTTTTTATCTAGAATTGCCTCTCATCTTAATCTTTCCGATTTCTATCTCCGTGCTCGACTGCAGTCTGAGCTTAGAATTTTACAGGGTTGGGTCTGGACTCTCTGTGTAGATTAATTCTTTATAATACACTCCCCTCTCACTACAAAGATCTCGACTTACTCATAAGACCACTTAACTTTTATTTCTTTGTTCGCACTAACTCGTTCCCTCTGCCTATCGAGCTCTTTGGACAAATTCTTCCTGTTGGCGTCTCAATCATAGTGATTCTACAAAAAATGTTGTTTGAGAAATACTTGATGACTTTTTTTCTTGTCCCCTCTCATTTTTACCTTCTCTCATTTATACAGAGTGAGGTCTATATAGACCTCCTATGTATTGCGTCTCCTCAGTTAATGTTACTGACATCTCATATTCCCTGGCAGGGTACAGATCGGGCGGGACTCTGCTTCACTTGCCTGGCTGCATTTGCGTTGATGGAGTCCGAGTTCAGAGGCCAACAAAACTCTACCTTATAAACTGTATGATACTTTATCTATGATTGCTAATCCATTGTTAGACCCACACTTTATATTTGCTTGGGCGCGGTGTGGTTGAAGAGGTTATATTTATCTATTTTTCTATAGGTAGCTGTAGAGGCAAGTGCTCGAGGGAAAATATCACTCGCGTACCACCCACCTTTAACGAGCCCTCGTTAGCACAAGGGGTGCTGTGTCGGCACATGGAGTTTTGTGTTGATGTTAGTAACTTCCAGATTGTTCTGCGTGATGACAAGAAGCTCGACAGAAAAGATACGTAGAGAATATAAATGAGAAATTAGAAACGGTGTACATCTAAATAAAGGTACTCTACCTTAGCTGAGAAGCTTAGCCAGATCCATATAGATTCATTGTCACCATCCGGACGGTGAACCTTCTAGAATGCTTCATAGCATCCCAGTCTTGAGACTCCTTCATCTTATTACCGGCAGAGAAGCAATTGCTCGTCTGCATAAACATATAATGAATAAAAAAAGCAGAACAGACGATAGTGTAGTGACACGCCTATTCTTCCTTCTAACTCTGTAACCTTCTCGGCAACAGCTACTGATAGTGACGATGGTGGATACTTTTTACCGAAAAATTCATGCAACATTATTCTATTCGAAGTGTGAGGTATTCTGACTATTGTTGACCCTTTATATCGGTTTCTCATGTGATCCATTGCTTCTCGCTTGATCTGTTACAGATTTTCTATCAAATTCACCGTCAAATAATTCACACGCAGGGGAACCTCTCGTAAAAACTTGAAGAGACAGTTCATACAAGGAGCAACGTAATTCAAATTTTGCCAGTCTGTGAAGTAGTTGAGGTATCGTATCTCTCTCGTAAGAATGGAGATGTTGCCTACGTCTCGCGGAGTACTTTTTCATACGCTTTCCTTTTCACAATATTAATAATCACTAGTTCTTTGACAGGGATCTTCATATCCTGTCTGAACAAGAGCAGGGATGTGCCATTCTGGTCGTAGGCATGTAATGTTTGTCTCCAGTGTAGCTTTCTTCATTATCTTTGTTCGATGGGGAAGCGCACCTAATATATCTCTCCAGCACTAATGACATCGATCTATAATCAATACCGACAGTTGCATTTAGTGATTAGATGTCAAAGGCTTGGTGATATCTAACAGTCTGCTGAGTTAGATGTGTAAGCACCCTAAATAAAGTGGTCCCAGTCTTCTGCCAGGATATTAGTGAAAGCTTATGTTCGCTTTTCTGTGATCATAAATTGCTGATATATTTGTTGTATGTTGCTTATTGTTCCTGAGTGTCTTATCTCTTCTCTAAATGTTAGTTTCTCATGGACTTGTGACTTTATTATGTCTGTTTGAGCGATAGGCAGTTTTTCATTTTAAACTTAGGCTTAGGGTTTGATATCTATTCACTTACTCTCTCATTGATTTGCTATGTCTCTCATTTTTCAGACTGTCTAATGATTGTGCTGTATGTAATATCCGCTATCTCGCTAGTGTAGAAGCAGAAAGCTGAGTAGCTAAATTGGCTTTGTAGCGTTACTTGAAATGGAAGAAATATTTTTTAAATGGATAACATACCTGCAATTATACATAAACAATCCCGCGCTGTTTATTGATCCAGTATATTCCCTGCATTTGATTATTCCTTTACAGGTATATGATAGTGTTTGTAGTTTATAATTCTAGGAAAATATACTTGGGCGGGACAAATTGACAATTTTATCATTATGACTGAGTTAGTACTCTCTTATGTACTGGAATGGCATATATTCACATGTTTGAGCCTAGCAGTCAGAGAAAATTGTTGTTTATATAATACCTTAACTGGTCTTGTGATCTTATTGCCTATATTAATTAAAAGTTCAGGTTATCTTTAAGTAGCCATCGGCAACAAAAAAAAATAAAGCTAGTCGGTATGGCCTCTTTTCTAGGATATTACTTCTGATTTTCAGTCGATTCTCTCCTGCCATTTAATATTATATTTATATATATATATATATATATAGTGGAAGATTTTGGATACTATTTCCAAGTTGGATATATACCTATATAAGGGTATAGTAATAGATATATATTAAAATAAAAATGTATAAAAAAAAAAATATAATATACCAAATTAAAGATAATATATATATATAAATAAGTATAATATTATATATATATATATAATATATTATAGTATTATATAAAAAGAATAATATAAAAATATATATAACTATATAAATTATATATATGGAATATATATAAAAATATAAAGTATAATAATATAGTATTATATAAAAATATATAAAAAATAGTAATATATAAATATAAATATAATTATGTTAAATATATAGATAAATATAAATATACTAATAAATAATATATAAGCAAATATATAGTAGTAGGATAAAATATATATATATATATATAACTATAATAATAACTATTATAATATATAATGAATAATATAATAATATTATAAGATGTAATATATATATATTAATATAATTCTATATATACCTATATATACTTATATATTATTGTATATATATGTAGATACTGTACTGTGACTTTTTTACGAAAATAAATTCTAAGTCAGATGAGTTTAAGTAAGTTTTTATTATAGAAAAAGATTACTTTAGCAGTTGGCAAGCTTCTGGCAATACTCCGAGAAGCTTCCACTAGACAATAGAAATTGCTATTTGAAACATTTATACTTCACTTAACTTTCTGCTGACTTATGAAATTTTTTTTGAACTTAGAAAATTTTAAGACAAATAATTGAAGAATGTAAAACATGCCCATATATATATATATAATATAATAATTATACTATATAACTATATTAGTATAGTGCAAATTATATGATTATATAAATATATATATGTAGTATATATAATAATAATGTTTATAATATTATATATATATATATATTAGGTCCTATATATAGAATAATTTATATAATTTATTTTTAATTCGATATATTTAATATATATATATGAAATTATTATATTAGTATATTAATAATATATAATATATATTATTATATTATAATATACCGTTTATTATATATTTATTTATATATATATATATTATATATATATATATATATATATATATTATATATAAGTTATATTTATATATATATATTACTATACTTTTATAACCTAAACATTTAATTATAGTAGATATCTCACACAGTTTCGCCGATATAAACAAGGTAGTTTACGGTGACCAAGCTTTATGTTTAAGAATATATAAGAGTTTAGATAGAAGCGTATCTGGGCGGGGTGACTTGGACCACTTTAGGTATAACTTCGTCTCCCGACTCTCCCTAATGCACTTATTTAGAACTTTTTTTATTTTTGTGAAAATTCAAAGGCCCTACAGTTGGTCATAAAGCACACAAAAAATAAAAATGTAATTCTAATATAAATAGTTTTATTAAGTTTGAATAACGCTCAGTCAGCTCAGCCTGACCTTGGAGGGTGAATCGGACCACCATTGGGGGTTTTCATTGTGCATTGACCATCTGTATTAATTCACTCTGAGTTACGTTTAAATTCAGGTAAATTTTATATTTTAATTTTTACTTAATATAGACTAATAATTATTTATCATTTATTAAAATTCGTAGTAAGTAATAAAAATGCGAACTTGATGATACATAGATTAGATAAAATACGTAGGATCAAGAACGACCTTCTCACCTGCGAAATATGTGTCAGATGGTACTGTTTGAATTTCAATATTTTTTAGTTTAAGTTTCATTTTTTTATTTTAATTTTTACTTAATATAAGGAACTATTTATTATATTTAAAATTAATCATAAGTATAAAAATGTCAGTAATAATACGAAAAATGACGAAAACAATGGTGGGTCGAGCACACCCTCATCAATTTTTACGCGGCGGTGACATCAGACCAAGTTAGCCCTGTGATTTAGACTAAATACTGTTTGGACTCAAATAATTACTTGGCCAGTTTAAAATAACATACATCGAGTGCAATCCACTGAGAACATAATGTAAAATTCCATCCACAATTTCTTCATTTTTATAACGAAGTTAAAAAAACATATTTTCCAAAAGTGATAATTCTATTGAAGGGCATTTTGTACCCTAATTTATTCTATTTTTTAAAAAATATAGAAACTTTCTAGAATTAAAAGATGATCTAAATTAAAAAATCCTTGTAGTACTACAGCGTCGCTATTAATGAGCATTTTTTTTTTTTCTTATTTTTTATTTTATTTAGAGTGGACCGAATCACCCCTCCTAAAGAGGTCGGCCCAGTCACCCTGCCCGACGCTATATGTAGAACATAAAAATGAATTATTAAAACAAAAAAAATATATATTTTAAAAATATTATTTGTACTTTGTTTCGTGCAACATTTTCTAATGGTTTAAAGTAGGAAATAAATTTTTTTTGTATACTTTAGAATATTTTTTATGATTTATAGCAATAAATGTTAATATAGCTATATATATATTTAATTTTTTTTTAAACTAATGTTAACCGCACCGATGGCAGGAGTCGGGGTCTCTCGAGCCTTCCCTCGTGGGAAATGACAGGGTAGGAGTATTTCCCCCCTCCTCTTTGGTATTTGGGTGTCGCAGGGTTCCTCTGCCCCTCCCCTATGGGGTATGGAGCAGGGTGGTGGCACAAACACCGGGTTTTTCATAAAAACCCAACCCAGCTGGGTTTTTGGTGGGTTTTCGTGGTATTTGTATATTTTCCTCAGAAAATTTTTCTGTAGACAAAATCAATCCTGCTAACGTCAACGTAAGTGTAAGATACAGAGTTGTCAAATTTAAAAATTAGTCTTTATATGATGAGATAACTTGTCCTAAGTTTTGAAAACACATACAAGACTTAAAAAATGTATTTGTGTGAATTATATTAATAATATATTTATCTACATCAAATAATTGTGCCAGCTTTATTGATTATTATTTATGATTTATATTATTGATTATATTAATATAATGATATATAAGGCAATAACTCAATATATCTGTTCACATCTGAAACATCTCTATATAATATTATTATATATATCGTATATTATATATATATATTATATATAATTATATATATAATATAGTTATAATATATATATATATGATATTTTATACTTGTCGTATATACAAAATCGTAATATATATAGCAAGTACAATAATACAGTAAATACTTGTTTATTAGAAATATATACCTACACTAAATATATTCTATATTTTTTTAATGTAATATAAGGAAGCTATATACTATATATATGTATAATAGAGTTGAATGCAAATGACCATTTTATGTTATATTATATATACCAATTAGAACTATATAATATGATTCCCCTTAATATAACCGATATCGTTTTTTCAAAAATCTTATCATAAGCCTTCCAATTAGTTGACTTATAGTAGATTATTATTTTTTAGCTTAATAGGGTTAGGATTATTAATTATTGGAACTTATTTTATATTATATGATACACATTTTTTTAGAACAACAATATACTCAGGTATATTTACAAAATGCCAAGTATCATATCGGGTAGGAAGATATACAGTGCTTAGCTTATATATTTGGGAAAGGTGACTGTGTGTGGATCATATTAAGTTGACACACATCTCGAAGTTCTTTTTGTAAACTCATACTGGCATAAAGAAGAAATATAAGCAAGAAAAAGTCAAGAGAATTGAGCTGAAAATTGAGATGTCTTTTCCTGACTTTTTAATGATTAATCCACTATTTACAAATTTGTTCCAATTGTGAATAAAGTAAATCAAATTGACCATTTACTGCTGCGCCCACGCCTCAAGAAGTTTTATTCTTCAAAGGAATCATTCTTTTGATATCTTTATCGTCAGTCCTTTCACTAATTCCTAGAGCTGAGGGGTGGATCCACTCGTTATATTCCCGCATCTGACAGAGCTAGAACATCTTAGAAGAAGCCTGATGCATTCTAATGTACTCGTCTGTGTTTCTAAATACGAATTACCGTTATTTTAATATGAGAGGACAATACTTGGCCCTAGCTAATTAAACCCAACTGTGTGGACGCCTTACTTTCACTATATTTCACATTGATAATTTGATAATTTCCCATTTTAGGGTTTTTATCACACTCTGTTTTATTTTCGCATTCCACTTACTCTTCTTTCACTACACCATGATAATACTTGCTGAATATTCTTATTCGAAAACAACTTTAGCTTCTGATTATATGTGAGTCGTCATCTTGATGGGTATCCATCGTTGACACATCTGTTGGCTCGCAAACATTAGTGTTATTAGTTCCCCATTTATTACGACATGCCCCCAAGATCGGCTAACTCCCTAGGTCCCTCGATACTAGACAGAGGATCCCCAATGAATGGCCCGGAAAACTTTAAAATCCACCCATAAATGATGCGGATTATCACTTGTTTCTTTCTTTCATTGGTTTGTAAAAATTCGCATTTGGATTTTTGGAGTCCTATTTTGCCGCGTCTTAAAATAATCTTGCGACTAGCTGTCGTGCTAGAATGCAGGCTACAAAGCGCCCATTCTCTATATGACTTTAGTATACTAAGTATAAGTAATATTCTACCCACCCTTATTATCAACTTAATGATTCAATTTTTATACGTATCTAGTCCTTTTTATTTTTTACTTATTTTATTATATATACTAATGCAGATCTAGATCTCACAAAAGAAAACCGGAAAAAACAACGTTCTAAATATATAAATATCTAAACTAGAAGTTTTATATATATAATATACTTATATATATATTAATACTATTTATTATTATACAAATCAAAATTTGTGTTTTAATATATAGCAAGGAAATTGTCGCAGAAATAAAGAGTAATGTTGATTAATAACTTATAATATTAATTATTCAATTAATAACAACATAAAAAATTATGTAAAATAAATATTATTATTTAAAATATAGATATTTATATATCTATGTATATATTATATAACTATAAATATTAAAAACTAATAACACTGCTTAGCAAATTGCAACGCAAGATGTGATACGACAAGTGCATTCTCAACAATACACAACTTAAGCTTATGTTTACACCTGCCGTAGGTGTGAAACGCTGGGCCCCTCAGCGATGTCGCCACGAACTGTTGGTAAGACACCCACGTGACTAAAGTAAGTGCCGGAGAATTATGTTCCTTGTGCGTGAATAATATCACCCACAATGGAACCACGACCAACCTTCTACCCGCCGCTCGGGGTTGCGACAAACAGGGCACGCGCGCAGAGTGAATACTTTTATTGCGGGATATATGTATGCTATCAACACTGCAACAATTCACGCGTGTGGGTATCAAAAATAACCCTAGTATTTCATGCATGGGTGTGACCTGAGCCTGGCCCTAGCTGATGTCCGGTAGTTGTCTTGACGACACGCCATGATGGACTAAGTAAGTGCGAATGTTCCTGTGTGTGTATCAACCCACCCAACCAGGACCACACGCTGAAAAACGCCCCCCCGCCCCGGACTGTCGGAACGGGGTCGAGTGGTTCGTGTTCCGTTAGGTGGTTGATATATTCACCACAGGAACAATTCTGCCAACCTTTCTTTTAGCTAGTGACGATCGTGGCGTGGCGTTCAAACCACTTTTCGCGACATCTGCTAGGGCCAGGTTCACATCCCAGCAGTGTGAATTTAAATTACTTAAGGTGTTATTTTTGAATACCTAATCACACTCTTTTGAACCTTGTTAGCAGTTGTTACACATACAATATTATTCCCCGGTTATAAAGTATTTCACTCTGGCGCCGGTTGCCCTGTTGTCGCTACGGCCGGCTGGCGGGTGGTCGCGTCGTGGTTCTGTTGGGTGGGTCGAATATTCCCCAGGACTTTTTCGCACTTTATTTTAGTCCTCGGTGGCTCGGTCATCAACACGTTCGCGGACCATCTAGCCGTAGGGCCCAGGTTACCAATCCAAGCAGTGTGAAAATGATTACTTAAGGGGTTATTTTTTGATCACCCTGCGATTGAATTAGTCGCAGTTTGTTATTACATACTTTTCCCCGGCTATAAAGTTTTCTTGCGCAGGTGCCCCTCCTGTTTGTACGCTTGCCTGGCGTGGACGGTTTTAGGTTCGTACGTGGTCCTGTTGGGTGGGTCGTTTATTCCACCAGAACATTCTATTCACTTTTTTTTGTCATCGTGGGGCGTGTTGAATCTGGGCCCATCTGCTAGGGCCCAGGGTTACATCCCCAGCACCCACAGTGTGAATTAATAGGTTTATTTTTGATTTATATATTATATATATAATTCTATATATATTATATTATTATACTTATATATTATATTATTATAATTAAATTATATTTTTATAATTATATATTATATAATATTTTATATATATTTATTTTATTTTATTATATATTGGTTTTTCTATATATATATTATATTTTTATATTTATATATTTTATATTTATTATTCTATATTATTATTATATTATATTTTTATTTATATTAATTATTTTATTAAATACAGTAAGTTGAATTATTGTACTTTAACACTAAAAGTGCGCTCACACCTACCATTCCCTTTCTTTCCTCTATCGCTGCGTAATAAATTAATATCTCGCTCGAAGTTAGTCCTCGTTTTATATTCATATTCCTGTATAGGCCCCAAGTTATATCTCTTCAAATGATAACCCATGCCTCCAGTTCATGTCAATCTTAATGTTCTAGCTTTCTTCATATAAATATTGAGTTCTCTGGATATGAGATGATCACTATACTCAGCTATAGCTTTTGCTATTTCTAGGGCTTCCTTGAGTCGAACTGTCTTTTTGATAGTGTATAAAACATTTAGATTACTCGAAATTGCTGTGGTATTTTTATTATCGATCATTCATTGAGTTGAACCTTTTTTTTGCAAGCAGAACACTATGCTCTTGTATTCTATCTCGCCCACTATATATAGTTTAGCTCATTGCTATTATTTGCCCTATGTAGATCTATAGTCCCTCACTTACTACCCCCCTATATAATCTTCTTAGGCCTCCAGTTTGTTGCGCAAACAGAATCTACCAAAATCGGTTAAATGTACTGAAACGCAGGCCAACACTTTCACGATGCCTGATCGTTGAACTCCAATCTATGCCTGCAAAACAGATCATTTATCAGAAATTCTCTATTCCTGACATATCTCATAATCAGCTTAACTCTACTTTTCTGAAGAAACAGTTATTTTCCATAATCCCTTTTCATTGGTGATTCCTACCTTGCCCTACTCATCTCTTTCCTGCTCGACTTCAACTAGTTCTTTTAACTATTTATTTTTCTTAAGAAAATGGGAGAAACCAAGCGCTTACTCATGAACCTACCTTTTTAATTTTCATTGGTATGTCTTTTTGTTTCCCCTCAGACGGTTTTTTTTCCCTAACCTAGGTAATGTTACTCTCCCTAGAAATCGCTGCACTCTCTCTCTATCCACTTCCTCCTCATCTTCTGAATCAATCTCCATTTGCTCTATATAATACCTTCTGACCTTCTAAAGTTCATTATACTTTACTTATCTGTTAATTCACCTACTTTTTTGAACTTCTTTGATATGTATTGGTCCAACAAGATCACTTGAGTCTTTCGAATACTTATAGTCTTCTATTCCATCAAAATAACTCAATATTTATAAAACGTTGAAACATGAGGTTCGTCGCTCATATTCACTTCTGATAAGATCAACATTTTGTAGAATCGAATCTTCTCTCTTGATCTTATTCCTATGCCTACGATATAATCATATCTTTCATCGTTTCAATTGCACAGAGGATCTTTAAACTCTCAAGAGTGAGGCTAGTTTTTTATTTAATGTGTGAAAAGGTGCCGTATTATATTTTGGTTATCGTTGGTCAATTTGTTATCACACAAACATCTAGCAATAGATATCCGTCGTTCCCCTCTGTATAAGAAAAACTCAATTTTCATTTGGTGCACATTCTTCTGATCTACTCCTAAGTACATAATGTCGCATTCCTTTACTGCAGGTCCAGCTGTGATCTCTAGACGTTGTCGCTTCGGAAATTCCTTCATCTGTAAATGTAATTGTCTCCTAACTAATTCCTAGCAACTCTTATTATTCATCTGAGACCCTTTATTATCATACATGCTATGGGACTTTATCCTGTTGCTCCTCTTCATCTTCCTGCTCGTTGTAGGTGTAGAGCTCACATTAGTTCCCCTATTTTGCTATAGCCTCTCGTGGTCCTGCCTCCTCCCATCCTTTACGCTCGCCTTCAACATCGACTATCTTGAACCCAATTTTTACTGTAACCACTTCCCTCCTTTCTCAACTCACATACTTCTTCTTTCAATCCGCATTTCTTCACTCAGTCTTGCAATCTCCTTTCCGTCAAAGGAATCTGTTCATATGCATGTTTCAATTACACAACTCTCATAGAGGCTTGGCTATCACATATTCCACCTTCCATGTCTCCTACCATTAGGTTAGTCACATCAGCATATCTATACTTTATAATCATTTAATTAGACTATTATATATGTTTTACTCATTTATCCTTGTAGCTCTTATTATCTATTTACCAACTACAGTTTTAATACAAAAGCCTAAGAAGAAATAAACTAATCTCTCTATATTTTCTAAAATATAGGATAGTTAAAATATTAAAAATACTAAGTCCGTAAATACGGTATTCGTTATTTAAAAAAATAACTAAAGTAACGTTTTTTTAAATAAATAAATAATAATCGTTTATTTTTCTTTAAAAATGTCTCAATAGGCCCAAAATTTTTGTTTTCTTTTTTGTTTTTTTTTTATTACTTTTAATTTTTTATATATATATCAAGTCTATTTAGGGGTCATATTTGCTATTATAATATAATGTAAAATAGTAGCAAAATTTAAAGACGTATTTAGATATCCAATAATTAACCAACTTGAGTGGAAAGTCAGCAAGAAGGGTAAGTAGTTCTCTCGGGCATATACTTATTACATTTCACAATATGTATACTGATTATATTATTATTATTTATTATTTTTATTTTTATCGATTATCATATAGTATGATTATTAATTCTATTATAATTATTATATATTTATTATATTATTTATATCTTATATATATCTTATATATTATCTATAATATATATTATTTATTATTGTGGTGTATCTTAACATGTATATATATACTATATATATATATACTTACTATAATACTAATTAAATCTTATACCCAAATATATTACTTTATTTATTAATTTTATACTTTTATACGTTAATCCTGAGTATTCTTATAGCTATATCTTCTCCCACGGTTCTTTTTCTCTCCCCAATACTTCGGGTCAGCGTAAGGTGCCGCTTAAACAAGCATCAGAAAAGAAAAGCTTTGTTACAGTAGTGAATATAGCCTCATTACATGAATCGACAATGATCAAGCCCAGCTCCTTACCTCGCCCGCCCCCTTGTTCCATTAATTAGTAAGGATACTCGTTGCAGTCAGATCATCATCCTCGATCATAGCTTCAAGGTGATCCTTCAATCGATACTCGTCACTATGTATATTCACGTCAGAAAGGTAATGGGTTCGATCCTGATCTTGACCCATTTGATCGCTCTCAACCATTATCTTCCCTCACTTTTAACCCGCTCATTTCTTCTCTAGTACGCACCTTTGATTCTCCGCCTCTGCCAAACTCAATCACATTTTTTATTGGATTTTACTGGTGCGATTCTGATCTCTCCTTCAGATAATTAATCGTTTTACTTGACTCATCCACATTTCTCTATCGACTTCTCCTCAGAATATTATATCTCATGTTATCTGGTTAATACTAAACACTAATTCGCCTAGTAGTATATACCTACTATCTGCTTATGAAAATACTACGAGTATCAATTCTATTATTTCCTTATATCCACATTGACCAAAACTCATCAACTATTAATTTACGTTATTCATTATACTTTTCGTACATGCTTTACCTCCTCCTTTCTTCACTCACAACATAACTCTCTACTTATATTGTATTCTTTATCTCATTTATCATCTTTCCACATATCCTTTAGCATTGCCCCATAAGGATGATCTCATCTGAATCCAATGAACTTAATTAGAAATCTTATACTTCTTTCTTCGCAGGCCATTAGCTCTCACTTACATTAGATAAGAATACCCTCTACACATAACACCAGGTAACAAAATACCTACTCATGTAAAGTGACGCCTTCTCGCATCTAAAGAATAACATTCGTCTTTACATTCACCTCAAACGATTTAATATGACGCCACCTCTTGCCATTCAAATCTTTCCTCTACTAAACCATGCAATATTCACGTTCCATTCTATCCTCAACTATTTACTATTAAATTATTTAAAAACTCGACACTTGTTTCCAGCTGCACTCTCAATGCCATCTAAGTGTCATAACTTCAACACTAGATAGTACTGCTCTCTCTCACTTCATACTACCATAACCTAACTCTTATCTACGTTTACCTTTCAAACATCCCTAATTATCACATGATTAATGAAAATATAATGATATATATAATTAATCCTGCCAATTTTAATCTCTTACAGTCCTCTCTTGTTTCAGCATTCGACCTACACTCAAAAACAATACGAATACTCCGCATGGTAATATAGGGTCGGCACCCTACACACTCATCTCCATCATTCATAACACAATGTCCTGTCACGCCCCACCGTTGCTATTCTCCTTACATAAGCCCCATTCCAATCATAATACTAATGTGTCTTTCTTGAATTTATTAACGTACATAACACAACACCTTGCCTCACTCCCTGCTATTAAATACATAAACCAATGTACACTTTCTTAACACCATTTATTCTTACACACGCCTCACTACTATATATACATACTTTTGATTCAGTTCAGAAGCCTATCACCCACACCTACTTTATTCTACAATCTCACTCCGATTTAGACGCTTCACTATTGCCCTATGTACCGGCTCTAAAGTCCCTAAAAAACAATAATATTCAGTTTTTTTTGCTTTGATGTTAATATACTGATACGGGTTCTTGAATTTTCTGCTTCCAATCGTGTGTGTGTTATTCCACATCGATCTTCGTCTACTAAATTGATAATCGCATACTCTTCACCCATCAGTTCGAGATTCAAGTCTATCTTCTCGTTTGAATCGACCAAGAACATGCAGCATATATCTAGTCCCGTACAACACTCAATAATAGCTATACCCGTATGAATTTCTCCAAGTTCCCGATTTATCTCCTACCCCTTATATAAGATATTCTTATTACTGCTCTCTCAATCCCCGAAACTATACCCTCCATAACGTTATATATACAGCAACCTCAAGATCAAATTCAATCACATCTTGTTCCGTTCGTTGATCATTTCCCCACAGTAATTCAATCCTGATATACCTGAGAAATTTACCACTTCAATTTCTCACTCTACCATTTCCTCCTCTCTTGCTAATATCCATCCCGCAAAAGATACCTATTCCTTTTTACCATCAAACCGCACACACAAAGTCATTATCACCTCATCCTTACTGTCCGATGTATTATGGGATTTTGATATGTGTCTTGGTCCGCACTCCATCTCTACATCCATCATCAGTAGGGAGCAAACAACCTATGCGCCTATTCGATTTATTTCCTAAGCAGGGTTCCCCTTATTCTAATTCTTAACCTTTCGCGGCTTGTTCCAGAAGAGCTTCCTATCGCCTTGTAAGTCTCCCTAATAAGTCCCCTTCATCCTCCTTTCAAACGTGTTCACCTTTTGTGTTGACCCTCATTCTTTTTCGCTTACGACCCCCCTTATATGTTGTCCTCCTATCCTATATCCTATTTTCCAAGTGTTCATCTTCGTTTTGAACTTCATCATTTGCTTTTAGTCATCATTTTCTTT
>JABUQX010091313.1:0-12500 GCA_015478945.1 Trachelipus rathkii | reverse complement strand
ATCTTATACCATAAAGACATTTTTGTATTATTTTCTGGTATTTTAGTCACATAGATAATGGCTGTAACATCGCCAAAATTATCCAATCATTTCTATTTTACATAAAATGAATAAAATTTTGAGATATGGAGGTGAACCCAACTTTCTTAACTTTTTCCTTACCTTTTGGTTCTCCTCAATTCCATTTAATAAAGCCTCTTAGATAGGTAAAGTTGCTGACTAGACTCACGTCTTTTAATCATCGTATTATTCACTCTGGAAACCATTATGATGGTTTTGTAAACTCTCACAACTTCAATTCCATTTATCAACTGACATGAATTGTTATATAAAATATGCCCTATATAGTACCTTCTCATTAAATGTACATGAGGCCTTCCAACGACTTTACTATCTCCTTACCTTTCCCTAAACTTTATAGTGATACTATCATGCATTATACATAATATAGGAACCAATACCTCCAATTTATCACCAGATTTATCAATTATTATTAAGTCCATGATATACATCACTTAGTTCAAATAGTTGCTCTTTATATTATATACACTTAGTATTTTTATATGATAGATACATCTTCCAAATACTATCCTTTATAGTATCCCATATTATTTATAATATATCCTAGTACTTCCTATAAACATAAAAGGATTGTATAATAGCAATAAGTACACTTATTAATCTCGATTAAATACTATATATAATAATTATATATTAAAAACATTTATACTAAATCTTTTATTATATTTTATATACAGCGCTGAGTATGTATCCTAATTCTACTATAATTGGTATTGTGGATTACATTAAGCCCTCTGAATTATATTCCGGTCATTATATTTCTTTATCTATTACTTATACACAGGTTGAAATAGTAAAAATCATAAGTTCACACTTACCATATACAATAACGACCTTCTTTATTGAGGAGCATACAATTCTACTCATAATATATATAAACATAGCATTATCATATTTATATCATTAGCTATAGATATATATTATATACTATTTATAATATATATAATTATATTACTTATACCATTAGTATCTTATACCATATATATATATATATACACACTACTTCTATTCGTTTCTACTATGCACTATATATATACTACTGAATATACTGTCAATAATAAAACCTGGGAATACATTCTTACAAGGGACGGAGGTGTTGTCCACATACTACATATATTTTTTTATCTTTTCACTGGTAGCCATAGGAGGAAATTAACTTTTCAACTTCAAATACTATGAAATATATATTATTTTTAGTTATAAACGCGTGTATCTTACGTTTAAAGTCATGAAAATAAGTAAAATCGATATGATTACGTGAATATTATATATCTATTAGTAGTTATACAATTCTATATCTCTATACTAATACTTTTTTCTATACTTATAGCCATACGTAATGTATCTATTTATTATCATATCAATACTAAGATCGTACTATTTTTCTATACATAATATATACATTGTATTACATATATATATCATACAACTATATATATATATTATTTATAGCCCCAATTTTCATCCAAATGAGGATGTTGTTCATATGTGATCAATAACCTTGTCTGTTTACACTCCTCAGAAGTTTGTGTTAATTTTGTTACTTAACCATAAATCGTTTATTATTATGATACATCTAAACAGCATATATATCGTATATATATATATACAACTGTAATAGGTATTCTACTTCTCAATTTAATCGGTATATGTATCTTTTTGCCAGAGTTTAATTCTTGTAATATGACTAATTTTTCGATGTATTATTTATATTCTTTTAGAGGTGTACTTTAATATGCCTCTATGGAATTACTCTTTATTATACATTTTATTAGTATATTTAGCTATTATTATGTCATACAACTCTACTCTGATATCTGATCATCAAACCAGTGTATATATACTATATCTTCACAAAGATTAATACTTTATATAATATTAGCATCACCCTACTATTATAATATAATCATCTACATTACTAATAATATATTAATATTTTACATATTTAACTAATATATAATATTTATTCAGGTATATCAACATCTACAAATTGATGCTTACCTGTAATATTAAATATATATATATATTATCTATTATAAAATTTATATATATTATTATATAATTATATTATTTAATAATACTTTCAAATGAGTAATCATTTAATACATATACTATTATATTGAGTTTTGTAGTCTAATATAAGTAAAATCCTTCTATTATAAGACTTACTATTTATAATATATAAATTATATCTAACTATATAATATATATATTACTATATATAATAATATATATATCTACAATAGTATAAGATCATTACTTAAACAAAATCATCCCTTATATATTAGATCATAACGTTACTACAATACACAAAAGCAACCATGCCTGGTATGTCAGATTACATTTCAATTACAAGCAAAATGGGTAAGACCGATAAGTTGTTTTTTATAAATCGTTTCCTGCTTAGCTGAGTTTTGCCGAGTAAGTACGTTAATCTATTTTGATGTCATGTTAACGCCAGCATTCTCTCTGTTTCCACATTCTTACAACACAACTTTACATTTTCGGCCTCGGTGACAACTATTTAAGTTAGTTTACGCACAGTTTTGCGTATTCACATCATGAAAACGGATAGTAAATTATACAGTTGCGACAATTCGGCTAAAGCGCAGTAAAATATAACTCATTATTATGTGAAGATCGTTTGGACATATATATGACGGTAATTTCTGCTTTGTCGTTTATCAAAAAATCCCAGACACTCGCCTCTAGTCCACGCTCTATATGTCCGACCGCACGTTTTTTTCATTGTGATCTTTATATATGTTTTCCATTTATTCTAATTTAGAATTTTTAATAGGTTTTACTATATCTTGTCCTTACTATAAATTTATTCACCCAGCGCAAAACAAACAGTGAGATTCTTGGTTTATCTGTATTACTCTTTTTTTCCGTTACTTTAAATATAATAATTGGATTTACTTAAAGTACAATCACAAGCTTAAACACACTTACCAAGACTAGCCTAATTTTTTAAGATTACGTTTTATTCCTTCTTCTAGCGATTTTAACCCCTCCCAGCCCACTTTTAGATATAACTTCAAAATTTCCCTTCCCCGCAGCGTTATTTCAAATTGAATAAAGTTTCCATAACCAATTGCTAGTATAATTATTTATTTTAACCTTTCCTTTCAACCTAAACTCACATAACTAGTTTAAGTAATTTATCTTCTCACTTCCATTACATTTTTCATAAATAACTACCTATAAATCATAGAAAAAGAGTTCAATCTTTTAACACTATGAGCACTGCCATATCAAATATAACATTATTTTAAAACATAAGATAAAACGCCCCGCCGCACATGCACTCATCCCCACTGCTTTTTTAAATAACATGAGCAAATCTCCGTATAGATCTTTTCATAATCTTTTTTCATTTATGTTTGATGTTTATTATAGAGTGTCCATTCGTTTTCTATACATTATTTTCTATCAGCACAATTGTATTAATGTATAATTTAATTTATTTTTCAAAAATGGTGTTATTATGGGAATCTTCAGATCATGCAATAAATTATAGATTTAAAAAAATAATTAATTAACTTCTCCAGATTAATCGCGTTTATCTGAAAGCTCTGTGAAAAGACCCCGTGTTTGGAGGGTGACTCTGAGGTGTTCTTTTCATTATTTTGTTGTAAATTAGTTAATTATGTTTTCTGTTTATATGTTACCTTCACGGAAATACTGCTATTTTGGTATTAATCCAATAGTCACTGAGACTAAAACCAGATTCTTAACAAAACTCGCATATTTTAGCAAAGACACTATATATTCTATTTAAAATTTAAAATATAACTTAGGGAATTTGTGTTATATTGTTATATAATAATATATATCTCATTAAACCCCCTGGATTAAAATCTAAAATATCAACATCTCAATAATATATAATATATATATATATCTATATATATACCTATATAATATATGATAATATATAAATATATATTATAGTATTATATATATTATATTTTAAAGTTAATATATATATATATACCTTATAGATAACGTTTTGTAATAAATTCTCAAAGACATTTTACTTCACACACAGTTTCCAAATTTATAATATATATACTTATATATACTATATATATACTAATATATATATATAATTAATATAATATATATATATAATAATATATATATATATAATATTAATATATATTATTTATATTTATATATATTAATATAATATATAATTAATATATATTAGAAAATTTTCTTATAATATATCTAGGTATGATATTATCTTATATTATTATATTAATCATATTATTATATATCTTATATATATATATTTATATATATCTTAATATAATATATAGAATTAAATATATATAAAAATAAATAATAAAATAAATTATATATAATAATTATTATATAAAAAGGATAATTTTATATATACTGATAAATAAATAATACAAGTAAATAATAATAATTGTGGACAAATGCATTTAAGAAAATATGGATAAAATAATCCAGAATAATAACTAGTATCTAATGGCATGCATATAACACGAAAAGAAAAGCCGAAGATTATTAGCATGTGTTGATACAAAAAGTACAATAGAATTGTTTTTGGCAGCAACATACAATAAGAAGACAGAAGCCTATCGAGCGAAATTAGCAGCAAGAACCAACTGCGCTTAAGACCGCACACTTAATATGATGAACTAAATATGAAGTACAGTTATTGTCGGAGTTGAGGGAAAATTAAAAACTAACTAATTTTTATTCTTAATGTAAGAGTGAAGGAAACGATGAGGAGATTTTGTCAATTAAACACCTTGAATAACATAATCGAGTTAAATTATTTATACAATGTAAAACTTCGTTGTCCTGTGAAAGAACTATATTATATATATATAATATATAATATATAATATATCCTATATTTATTATCACAATAGTAGATCAATTATTTATAATATTAATTAATATGATATATTTATAATATTTATTATTGGATAGTATATATAAAATATTAGTACTCTTATTATGTACAAATAGTTTACAAATGAAAAAGTAAGAAGTGAGTGTCCTCAAACTTATTACAAAACTAAAACGTGAGTACAACGTGCCTTTATGTTCTCCTCGTTTGTTAACGGTTGCATGGGATGTTAGTACAGAGTACGTGATACTACGTTACCATAGGACGTCGCATTGATGGTCCGCAAATAGTTATACGCTTGTATCTGTCTTGAGAGCCCTGAACATTGTCAGCATCCCAGGGACCGTAAATCCTCCATTATGTTCTATATGATGTCGCCACATCTGAAGGGACGTAAAAGTACGTCGCTTTTACGTTAGCTGTAACTCATACATGGAATATGATCTGTTTTTCTCCTAAATATAAGTTTAAAAATCAACATTGAGCAGGTGATAACACAAAATATTAGTTCATATCAATTCAGTTTATTAATTTTCGAATCCAACTTCTGTGTGTGTTGTGTATCTTTAAGTTTTGGAACAATTTTTGACCGTAAAAAGTGTAAAACAAATATAACATTAGCTTCGTATTTAAGAAATTTTTTTTTATATATAATCAAAAATAATTTTGAGGGAAAATATATAAAATTTCTTATAAAATTTGATAATTATTAATTCAATTCCAATGTTTATATGATATTCTAATCCCCAGATTTAGCCACTACTGCTCAATCTTTAAATGCCTCTCTTCACCTATTTTTTCCCAACTTTCTTTACCTTGCACATACTTCGTTAAATGCCGTGTATCGGGACATGTTGGAATTTTGATCTGTGCTTTGGATTTCAGCTTTCCCGAACACCTGTGGCGTTTGGTAGAACTCTGACCTTTCCCATTGTGAAGAAATTATATATATATATATATCTATTAATAGTAATGATATAGATAATAGTATATATATATATTATATAATTATATATATATATATAATATATATAGAATAGTAATACATACATATATATAAATCATACTATTATATATATATTTCTTGATCATCTTAATTACACTAGCACATATACTGTAAATTACAAGGTAAATCAACCAAGAGGTTGTAGTACCATGAAAAATAGACTTTTCACTATTTCGTATTTTACTTTTTATGCCAATTTTTTTTCTCTAAAATTTTATAGTTACTATAGTTATTAAAATTTAAATTTGATATTCCTTATAGTCTGAAGTGGCCCAATATTAAACATAACACATAGGCCACAACCAAGTTTCACTGTAAATTTCTACAATATTGAAAACGAAATAACTTTATATTAGGGGAGGAATATTGAAGGATCATAAAAATCTATGTATCATATTATACTATAATAGAATGATTTTTGTTATTGCATGTTACTATTTCGTGTCCAGTCGAATGAATAAAAGATGTATAAATAACTGTTGCTTCACTTCGAACGCAACTTATCTGTGATGTTTGTTTTAATCTCATTGTATAGATTTAGGTAATGGGGATCATTATTATTTAAAATAATTTTTAAGCAATAGAAAACCTATAGATATTAAACTTAAAATTTATTTATTTATGTTTGGATATAACGTAATTCAAACATACTACATTAAATCTATAACAGCAAATGAAGGAATTTAATTCAAATATTTTGGGAAAGTAATACAAAACTAGAGATAAAAAAATAATATTATCTGGAAATTAAACATGGGAGTCCAAACTCCAATATTATATCAGCTAATAAAAGAATGTTGAAGAAAACTTGCAAATGTTTTCGAAAGACTGTAAGAGGAAGATAATAACAACTACTTTTGAAAGTTTATAGAACAATTAAAAATTTTTAGTGCAGTATACAAGATCTAGAAAGTCATTCGAGGATAGCAAATTTTAGGAAAGACAAATTTCGAAATCAAATCAATGTGATTTTTAAACCCTTATGATTCCTTTTCTATTTTTGATTCAAATGGTTAAAATAAGAATTCTACTCAATCTTTTAACGATATAACCTGAATCTGGCTTTAATAAATTAACCATTCGGGCGGAAGTTACGCCGCAAAGTCGTAATTTATTTGTAGTCGCGCTTTGTATAAGGAAATAATGAACTAATCGAAAAGATACTAAATATAATTATCTAAATACTACTATTAATTAATTAATTCTATTACTAGTATATAATATAGTATTTATAATATAATAATAAATATCTGTTAAAAGGATAAGTATCACATATATGTAAATCAATATATATAGTATTAAGATGTGCTGACAACACTATAATTGGAGGCTGTTCTTAGTATTTACTAATAATCTATTTATGGTTTCTTCTTTTTCCCCGGGTGAAATGGTGGATGATTAATTTTGTAGAAAACAACTGTCAGCCACACCACCGCTGCGCAGCTAGCGGGATTGATGGGTTTTGTATAAATAATAAGAAATAACTATTATATATATTAATATATATTATCCAATTATATCGAAGATTTCTGGAAATACATAAAAATATACCGGAAAGAAAAAAATTACGTATGATACGATAATTCCATATAATTTATATCTATAATATATATAATATATAGTGGTGATTATTATATATATTATATATATTATAATATATATATATTATATAATATATTATATCTATATATATATAATATAATATTATATATAATATTATATACATGGTTGTATATATTATATATATATAATTATATATATATACTATAATTATATATATATATATATTTATATTATATTATATACTAATATATATAGTATATTATATATATATTAATATAATTTATATATATATATATATATATATTAATACTATATATATTATATATATTTAATTTATATATTTATTATTCCATATAATTTAGTCCACAATTTATTTTTGATCATATATACATGTAGTTTACACAACCAATACAGTTCGGACGTGTCGCACAAAAATAGCGGGTTATCCTTGGTTCATTTTAGGATTTTTCATATTTTTTAATGTTTAATTACCCGGCGGTCTTTAACGCTTCTCTCGCGCTGGCCGAAAACTCTCAGGGAATCCCGCCCCCTCTGCCCCGCATTCGGTCCAGACTAAACAGTGCCTAAGACGTTACAGGTGCATAATCAGCACGAAGACAGGTGCAACTAGACACTTTCCCTGTAACTGCTCTTGTGCACTTTTTCTTCGCGTTGTTTCACCTGTTACGTAAAAAATTGCTTTGCAATATTTTTTTTTTCGCGTGTGATATATCACTCGCTGTAAGTGCTCTTTGTTGCGTTTTTCTCATCGCTTATGTATATTAATCTGTAATGACTGTCTTGTTGCAATCTTTTCTATTCGCTAGTTGTTTCAGTATGTTAAACTGGCTCTTTTTGCATACTTTTCTTTTCTATTGTTTCACCTTACATGCTCTTATGTTGAGCTATTGTTATTTTTTATTCGCTCGATGTCTTCTAACCTATGTTAAAAGTGTTTTCTTGTTGACTTTCATTCGCGTTGTTTACTACCTCTGTAAACTGATTATCTTGATTGCACTTTTTTATCGGCGTTTGTTTATACTGGTAATATGACTCTTGTGCCTTATTATTTTACGCGTTATGTATTTCACTGTAAGCTTCTCCTGTTGCACTTTTCAATTCGCGTTGTTTCACCATGTACTGTTTATAGATATTAGCTACTTTATTTCAATTCTCGTTGTTATATATTATCTTCTCCTGATAATTGCTACTTGTTGTCAACTCTTTTCAATTCGCTCGTTGTTTCTCACTCTGATCAGCTTCTTGAGTATGCACTTTCTTCATTATTCGCTTGTTTAACTCTGTATAACTATATATTATTCTCAATATAATATATATTTTATCTATATATATAGTTATATATATTAATTATATAATATATATATATATATATCTATATATATAATATAATATATTATATATCATATTATATAATATATATTATTTTATATATATCTATATATTATATATATATATATATAGTATATAAATATAATATTATATTATATATATATATTATTATATAATTATATCTTCATTTATTATTTATATATACTATTCTTATATTTATATATATATTATATTATATATATATATAATATATTATTATATTAATAGGTTATATTATAATATATATTATATAATATATATATATATAATTATCATAATATAATATTATATATATATATGTATATATATATATATATACTTTATATTATATATATTATATCTATATATATATATATATAATATACTATATATATATATATTATATAAATATATATATTGATTATATTGATATATGTATTATAATATATTATATATTAATATTATATTATATAAATTATATATATATATATATATATATAGTTATATTTAGATAAATAATGAAAAAGTTCGTGCAAACTTTTGTACATTATTAGTTAAAGACAATCTGATTTTACTTATAAGATGTATGATATTGTATAAATTAATTACTATAATAGATATATATATAATATATATATATATATTCCTACTATATTATATATATTCTTTATATATATATATATTATATATATAAATTATATATATATTATATATATATATATTATATATATATAATATATATATATTATATATATATATTATTATATTATATTTATATATATATAATAATATATTATCAGTAAATTTGCACAGAGATATATTTTTTAATATTATCGTTTAAAGTGTGAGCTATTTGGAAGAATATTTTTTAGCAAATATTAATATTATTTGTGACTAGTGTGCTAAGTATATATAATCTGAATTGAAGCCTCGGTAAAGCAACGACACCCCCTTTAGAACTCATGTAAAGTACTTCGGTTTCCAGTATCAGAGGCTTGCGAACGTTTGGCCTACGGAAGAAAATAATGAGAGGAGGAGGCAGTCCAGGAGGCTTTAAAGAGAGAAAAAGCTGATATACGAAGGATCGCAGCAGAGAAAGATGCTAGAGAGTCAGAAGAAAGAATGCTTCAGATGAAATTAGATGCTGAGGAGAGACAGCATCAACACGAATCAATTATTGCGCCTTCAAATCCTCCTCTCACGACTACTACTGCTCCTGCATATAATAAGCTGACAAAGTTAAAGTTACCTCCCTTCGACGAAAAGGTAAATAATATAGAAGACAATACTACCTTCTTCGAAAAGCAAGCTATTTCCAATGAAATACCCAGATAACTTTACGCCCATCTGTTAGGATCTTTACTTACTGGAAAGGCAGTTACTGTCTACAACGAGCTAACATTGGAAGATTCATCAAGTTTTGATACTTTAAAGAAAGTATTGCTCGTGAGGTATGATCTAACAGAAAATGACTATCGTTTAAAATTCATATTGATGACATCCTCAACTGATGACAATCCGGCAGTGTACATGAAGAAAATACATGACGCATTGAAGAAATGGATAGCTGCCGCGGGTGTAAAGGAAAGTGTCGATGATTTGATAAAATTTATTGCCATTGACAAATATATGACTACTGTGCCAAAAGAATTAGCTACTTTTCTAAAAGAAAGAAACAACAAGGTCATAGAAGTCATTGTTACAAGCTCTGAAAATTTCTTGTATGCACATAAGACGAACCTAGCACAACGAAACAGTCACGCGAATAGTTATAAAAACAAACAGAATTATGTAAACAGGTACCACGATAGGAAACCAGCGTACAGCAGTACACATGCCAACAAGACGAATGAGTCGGCAAATGTTGCTCAAAGCAACGCTGGAAGGAAAGATTCCAACAAAACTCAATCCGAGCAAAAAGATTCGTTCACCTGCTATAGATGTAATAAGCGCGGGCACATGGCGAAGAATTGTCGAGTGTCGCTCAGTAATAATAGCGACAGGAGTTTTAATATTCATTATGGACGGCAGAATGACGACACAAGAACTACTGTGGCTGGCAGATGATTACTGCGACAAAGGACAACCGCTACTTGCATCTCGAGCTTGCAAGACAAATAGACCAGGTAGTAGAAGCACTGTCTAACTCAGTATAGAGATATAGTAGAGTGAAGATCGAAAAACCCCATCGTTTGCCAAGTCGTTGATCGGGCTTCGCCCCCATGTTCTATGAGAACACCCGGTTGTAATGGACTAGTCTTAAGATCAGAAATAACCTTCATTAAAAGCTATACAACTGGAGAGTATGCAACATTTAGACTTTTAGATAATACTGTACAAGAGAGAGTTCCACTCGCGACTGTAGATTTTTTTATTTTATACTCCAACTAAAAAACTATACAAGACAGGAAACACAAAAAAAGGTCTGTAGTTACTGTGCTGATGTCAATGTGAAGAAAGACTGACTTTATCCAGATATAGCTGCAGCTCTTCACTAGCAAGCCCTGATGTTAGTGAGTTGCAAACAGAACGAACCAATGAGTACTGGAGCACGAAGGCAACATTCCACAACCTCACATGGAGTTAGGGGACCCAGACATCGTGATAGCGGCGGAAGAGAGTACGTGCGGTAAACGCCGATTACTCAAACGGGATATTAACGGAATACCTTTGAGGCAATCTACACCGAGAAGGAGCGGTGGAAGCTGAAAAATGAAAACTGGAGAAGAAAAAAAATATTATTCGGGAAAGCCTCACGCAGTAAAGGAACCTCCGTAGAAGCTCCTGTAAGAAGACAACTTGTATCTCGCATTGGAGAGTGCCGACAACGATTCATTCGGAAAGAAAGACTCTGATAATTCAGAGGAAATTCACCTCAGTGAAACAATCCTGAGCGTTGCAGCTCCAGGGGAAACATTTGATCCGATAACGGTCAGATTGATAATCTCGTAAGAGATAGATGCGATTTTAAAGAAAAACAAAAGCAGGATCCTACTTTTGGTAGAATATGGAAGTCTGTAGAAAAGGGTGAAAGGAAGTTCCTGATAACCAACGATTTTCTATTCAAGAAAGTAATAAAAAATAATACTGAAAGAAAAGTACTTATAGTACCGATAGAGTTTAGAAATAAAGTATTGAGCATCGCTCAAGACGAGGTATTTGGTGGTCACCAGGGCGTAAAGAAGATAATGGGTAAGATAACACACCATTTTTATTGTCTCAACATTTATCAAGATGTTGCAAGATTTTGTTACTCGTGTGACATCTGTCAGAGAACGTGTCCGAAGGGTAAAGTCGCAAAAGAGCCATTATGCTCAATGCCAATAATTGAGGAACCCTTCCAAAGAGTAGTCGTAGACTTGATAGGTCCAATTATTCCACCATCTTCCGAAGAACATCAATATGATTTAACTTTAGTGGATAGTGCCACGAGATACCCCGAAGTCATACCCTTGAAAAGTATTTCCGCCCAGAAGGTAGCCGAAACCTTAATGAGCATTTTCATGCGTTTAGGCGATTAAATTTTTGAAAAGAGAAATATTGATATAATTTTTTTCTACTTATCCGATCAGAATAAACTTTTCAGAG
>JABUQX010091312.1:0-10071 GCA_015478945.1 Trachelipus rathkii | reverse complement strand
CTGTAGGCTACTGTCTTACATTCTGTGATCACAAATTAAAGATAGTTGCCCCTCAAGTAAAAAAAGTTATTTTTTTAAAAGGTTTACGTTATAATTTCAGCAGGACTTAATTTGAGTGAACAAAACAAAAAAAATGGTAATAGTTTTTGACGATGTTGGATCTCTTCAATATTTCACTGTTGTACATTTTATTTATTATTTAAATTTAAAAAAACTATTCCCCCAGCGGTAAGAAAAGTTTACAGAGTCATCAACGTTAATGCTGGTGTTTGTATATTCCAATTTTCATACTTTTCATTCAAATAATATTGACCCACTTATTATTCTTTCACGTGGTACTTGGTGATATCCTCATTAATTTTAGTAGGTCACCTGGTTTCATAATCTATGTCTTGTATTTGACCCAAATTTATTTATCGTACTATGGGGTCTTACCAAAAAAACCCTCGTATAGGGAATTTACAGACATGTATTTTCTCTCTGTAGGTTTCTTTCATTACACACCAGCGTGTGACCGTTACTTCCAAAATATATTTTATAAAACCTTTACTCGTCTCTCAGGATTTTAAAAAAAACAAAAAAGTCTTTAAAAGGTTTTTTACTAATCATTTTCAGAACCCTACCCTACTTTGATAGTCGTACCAAGAAATGTTAATTTAATAGATATGATAATGTTTGGATCTCTTCAAGTTAGCGTAGTAGGTCACTGTTCGTACATTCTATCTTTATAAATTTAAGGACTGTAGCCCCCCAGAGTAAAAAAGTTTTCAAGAAAGTGCCCCACAACCAGTTGATGCGTATATTCCAAATTTTCATATTTCATAAAATATTTGACCCATATTTAGGTTTGACTTAATTTCAGTAGGGTCACCGTCTTAACATCAAAAATGTAGTTTGACATAATTTAGGACCTACTAATGGTCTTACAAAAAAAACGCGCTAGTAATAACAGACATGTTGTGTCTCTTCTGTAGGGTACTGTTTACATTCTGTGATCAATTAAAGATTTTTGCCCCTCAAGTAAAAATTTAAAAGGGTTTACTTAATTTCGGGACCTACTTTGAGTCGCTTCAAAAAAGGATTACCTTTCAATAATGTTAGTATCTCTTCATAGGTTACTGTTGTACATTCTATATTAAATTTAAAACTGTTGCCCCCCAGGTAAAAAGTTACAAGAGTCACAACCTTGATCTTATATTCCAATTTTCATATTTTCATTTTCAAAATATTTTGAACCACTATTTCGGTTGGTACTTTAGCCAATAGCGTCACGTTTCTACCATCATTTAGTTTGACATTAATTTTAGAGGACTTACTATGGGTCTTACAAAAAAACGTTAGAAATACAGACATGTTGTTTCTCTCTGTAGGTTACTATCTTACATTCTGTGGTCAAATTAAAAATTGTTGCCCCTCAGGTAAAAAGTTAAAAGGGTTTACTCAATTTTAGTTACCTACTTTGAGTCGTCCAAAAATTGTAATAAAGGGCAAGATACTATTTTGGGCTTGGGCTGGCCCCCATTTTCCACCCCACCTAAAAAATAGGCATAAAATTTCGGGAATGTATCAGCCAATTTTGACTATTATAAAACACCAAAAGTAGCTTTTTTTGGCCTCTTAAAACTTTGTTTTCCGGTGTTTTTTTTTGTCTGTAGTCATTATTTCAGAATTTTCAATTTTTCAAAACACATGTTTTTGACATTCTTCGAATCAACTTCAAGATTTTTTTCCAAAATGACTTCAAACTTGAAATATGCATAGATAGATCAATTACCTAAAAAAGTACGGAAGTACTTTTTCGATTTTTTTAGTTTATTGCTCAGCGTTGTCCAATTTCCAAACTCACTTTTTTGGATTTTGAAATGAAAAATTGAGATAAATTTTTTTTCTGTTTGGGCGAAGTAGATGAAACTTTCAGGGCATATATATTCGTGGGAGAGGCACATTTTTTCTTAGATAATTTCTTTGTATAGCATAGTTTTTGGATTTGTTCAGGAACAAGTTTTCAAAAAAAAAATTTTGGGAAATTTTTTAAAAATTTTCTTTTGAGTATAGAAAAAAATTATTTAAGTATAAAAGGTGTATCTCGCCCAACTATACAAGCCCTGAAAATTTGATGTTGATCGGATAAGTAAGAAAAAAAATATCTTAATGTTTCACTTTTTTGAATGACTAAATATTTGAAAAAGTGAAATATTGATGAAAAAAAATTTTCTACTTATCCGGTCAACATCAAATTTTCAGGGCTTGTAAAGTTTTGCGAGAGACAACTTTTTTACTAAAATAATTTTTTTGTATACTCAATAGAAATTTTTTAAAAAATTTCCCAAAAATTTTTTTTTGGAAATTTGTTCCATCAAAAAATCCAAAATTAATGCATATAAAAAGAAATTATTTAAGTAACAAATGTGCCTCTCCCCAGACTACATATGCCCTGAAAATTTCATCCACTTCGCCCAAACAGAAAAAAAATTATCTCAATTTTTCATTTCAAAATCCAAAAAAACTGAGTTTGGAAATTGGACAACCCTGGGCACAAAACTCATAAAATCGAAAAAGTACTTCCGTACTTTTTTAGGTAATGGACCTATCTATGCATATTTCAAGTTTGAAATTATTTCGGAAAAAAATCTGGAAGTTTATTCGAAGAATGTCAAAAACATGGGTTTTGAAAAATTGAAAATTCTGAAATAATGACTACAGACACAAAAAAAACACCGGAAAACAACGTTTTAGAGGCCAAAAAAATCTACATTTTGGTGTTTCTATAGTCAAAATCGGCTGATAATTCCGAATTTTATGTTCATTTTTTAGGTGGGGTGAAAATGGGAGCCAGCCCAAACCCAAAATTGGATCTTGCCCTAATTAATATTGTTATGTTGGATCTCTTCAATAGGTCACTGTCGTACATTCTATATTAAATTTAAAAACTGTTGCCCCTCATTTAAAAAGTAACAAGAGTCACAACGTTGATGCTATATTCCAATTTTCATATTTTTTTTCAAATATTTTGACGCATATTTAGGTTGGTACTTTTCAGTAGGTCACTCTCTTATGTCATGTCAGGTAATATATTTTGATATGTTGGATCTTTTCAATAGGTCACTGTCGTACATTTCTTAGATAAATTTAAAAAACGCGTTGCCCCTAGGCTAAAAAGTACAAGATCACAACGTTTAGATGCTATATTCCAATTTCATATTTCATTCACAATATTGTTGTTCAATATTTCAGTTGGTACTTTTCAGTAGGTCACTCTCATATGTCATGTTGTTTGACCCAAATTTTATTAAGTACTATGGGTCTTACAAAAAAACGTAGTATATAAACATACATGTTGTTTCTCTTCTGTAGGGTACTGACTTACATTATGTGATCAAATTAAAGATTGTTGCCCCTCAAGTAAAAAGTTAAAAGGTTTTACTTAATTTTCAGGACCTACTTGAGTCGTACAAAATTTGTAATATATACTGATATGTTGGATCTCTTCAATAGGTCACTGTCGTACATTCTATATTAAATTTAAAGACTGTTGCCCCCAAGTTAAAAAGTTACAAGAGTCACAACGTTGATGCTATATTAAAATTTTCATATTTTCATTCAAATATTTTGACCCATATTTAGGTTGGTACTTTTCAGTAGGTCACTGTCTTACATCATGTAGTTTGACATAAATTTTAGGACGTACTATGGGTCTTACAAAAAAACGTAAAATATACAGACATGTTGTTTCTCTTCTGTAGGGTACTGTCTTACATTCTGTGTCAAATTAAAGATTGTTGCCCCTCAGGTAAAAAGTTAAAAGGTTTTACTTAAATTTCAGGACCTAATTTGAGTCGTACAAAAAAAGGTAATATATTCTGATATGTTGGATCTCTTCAATAGGTCACTGTCGTACATTCTATATTAAATTTAAAAACTGTTGCCCCCCAGGTAAAAAGTTACAAGAGTCACAACGTTGATGCTATATTCAAATTTTCATATTTTCATTCAAATATTTTGACCCATATTAGGTTTTTGGGTACATTTTCAGTTAGGTACACAGTCATTACATCAATGTAGATTACATAAAAGTTAGTATCGTACTATGGTCTTACAAAAAAAAAACGTAGAAAAAGACATAATGTTTCTCTTCTGTAGGGTACTGTCTTACATTCTGTGATCAAATTAAAGATTGTTGCCCCTCAAGTAAAAAGTTAAAAGGGTTTACTTAATTTTCAGGACCTAATTTGAGTCGTACAAAAATGGTAATATATTCTGATGTTATGTTTGGACAAAAAAACGTCACTGTCGTACATTCTATATTAAATTTAAAAACTGTTGCCCCCAGGTAAAAAGTTACAAGAGTCACAACGTTGATGCTATATTCCAATTTTCATATTTTCATTCAAATATTTTGACCCATATTTCAGTTGGTACTTTTCAGTAGGTCACTGTCATATATCATGTTGTTTGACCCAAATTTTATTACGTACTATGGGTCTTACAAAAAACGTAGAATATACAGACATGTTGTTTCTCTTCTGTATGTTACTATTTTACACCCTGTGGTCAAATTAAAGATTGTTGCCCCTCGAGGTAAAAAGTTAATAGGTTTTACTTAATTTTCAGGACCTACTTTGAGTCGTACAAAAAAGGTAATAAATACTGATATGTTGGATCTCTTCAATAGGTCACTGTCGTACATTCTATTTTAAATTTAAAAACTGTTGCCCCCCAGGTAAAAAGTTACAAGAGTCACAACGTTGATGCTATATTTCAATTTTCATATTTTCATTCAAATATTTTGACCCATATTTAGGTTGGTTCTTTTCAGTAGGTCACTGTCTTTCATCATGCAGTTTTACATAAATTTTAGTACTATGGGTCTTACAAAAAAACGTAGTATATAAATCCATGTTGTTTCTCTTTTGTAGGTTACTATTTTACACCCTGTGGTCAAATTAAAGATTGTTGCCCCTCAGGTAAAAAGTTAAAAGGTTTTACTTAATTTTCAGGACCTACTTTGAGTCGTACAAAAATGGTAATATATACTGATATGTTGGATCTCTTCAATAGGTCACTGTCGTACATTCTATATAAATTTAAATGACTGTTGCCCCCCTGTAAAAAGTTACAAGAGTCACAACGTTGATGCTATATTCCAATTTTCATATTTTCATTCAAATATTTTGACCCATATTTAGGTTGGTACTTTTCAGTAGGTCACTGTCTTACATCATGTAGTTTGACATAAATTTTAGGACGTACTATGCGTCTTACAAAAAAACGTAGAAAATAAGACATGATGTTTCTCTTCTGTAGGTCACTGTCTTACATCTGTAATCAAATTAAAATTGCCCCTCAATAAAAAGTTAAAAGGGTTTACTTAATTTTCAGCTAATTTGAGTCGTAAAAAAAGGTAATATATTTTGATATGTTGGATCTTTTCAAAAGGTCACGTACATTCTAGATTAAATTTAAAAACTGTGCCTCCCCGGTACTAAGTTACGTTGATGCTTTATTCCAATTTTTATATTTTCTTTCAAAATATTTTGACCCATATTAGGTTGGTACTTTTCAGAAGGTCACTGTTTTATATCATGCAGTTTTGAATTAAATTTTAGGACGTACTATCGGTCTTACAAAGAAACGTTGAATATACAGACATTTGTTCTCTTCTGTATGAGACTATCTACATCTGGTCAAATTTAAAGATGTTGCCCCTCAGTTATAAAAGCTTAAAAGGTTTTACTTAAATTCAGGACCTAATTTGAATCATACTAAAAGGTAATATATACTGATATGTTGGATCTCTTCAATAGGTCACCGTCGTACATTCTATATTAAATTTAAAGACTGTTGCCCCCAGGTAAAAAGTTACAAGAGTCACAACGTTGATGCTAAATTCCCAATTTTCATATTTCATTCAAATTATTTGACCCATATTAGGTTGTACTTTTCAGTAGGCACTGTCTTAATATCATGCATTTTGACATAAATTTTAGGACGTACTATGGTCCTTACAAAAAAAAACGTAGAATATACAAACATGTTGTTTCTCTTATGTATGATACTATCTTACATTCTGTGGTCAAATTAAAGATTGTTGCCCCTCAGGTAAAAAGTTAAAAGGTTTTACTTAAATTTCAGGACCTAATTTGAATCATACTAAAAGGTAATATATACTGATATGTTGGATCTCTTCAATAGGTCACCGTCGTACATTCTATATTAAATTTAAAGACTGGTTCCCCCCAGTAAACAAGGTTTACCAAGGAGTCACCAATGTTGATGCCTATATTCCAATTTGCATATTTCATCAAAATATTTTGACCCATATTAGGTTGGTACTTTCAGTAGTCACTGTCTAACATCATGTAGTTTGGACATAAATTTGGTTAGAACGTACTATGAGTCTTACAAAAAAAAACGTAGAAATATACAGACATGATTGTTTCTCTTCGTATGATCTATCTTACATTCTGTGTCCAAATTAAGATTGTTGCCCATCATGTAAAAATTAAAGGTTTTACCTAAATTTCAGGACCTAATTTGAATCATACTAAAAGGTAATATATACTGATATGTTGGATCTCTTCAATAGGTCACCGTCGTACATTCTATATTAAATTTAAAGACTGTTGCCCCCCAGGTAAAAAGTTACAAGAGTCACAACGTTGATGCTATATCAATTTTCATATTTTCATTCAAATATTTTGACCCATATTTAGTTGGTACTTTTCAGTAGGTCACTGTCTGTATATCATGCAGTTTGACATAAATTTAGGACGTTACTTTGTCTTACGAAAAAAAACGTCAGATATACAGCATGTTTGTTTATTTCTGGATTGATACTATCTTACATTCTGTGGTCAAATTAAAGATTGTTGCCCCTCAGGTAAAAAGTTAAAAGGTTTTACTTAAATTTCAGGACCTAATTTGAGTCAAACTAAAAAGGTAATAGATACTGATATGTTCGATCTCTTCAGTAGGTCACCGTCGTACATTCTGTATTAAATTTAAAGACTGTTTGCCCCCCAGGAAAATTACCAGAGTCACAACGTTGATTGCTATATTCCAATTTTTATATTTTCATTCAAATATTTTGACCCATATTTAGGTTGGTACTTTTCTGTAGGTCACTGTCTTATATCATGCAGTTTGACATAAATTTTAGGACGTACTATGGGTCTTACAAAAAAAACGTAGAATATACAGACATGTTGTTTCTCTTCTGTATGATACTATCTTACATTCTTTGGTCAAATTAAAGATTGTTGCCCCTCAGGTAAAAAGTTAAAAGGTTTTACTTAAATTTCAGGACCTAATTTGAGTCAAACTAAAAAGGTAATAATATACTGATATGTGGATCTCTTCAATAGGCCACCGTGTACATTCTGTGTTAAATTTTAAGACTGTTGCCCCCAGGTAAAAAAGTTACAAGAGTCACAACGTTGATTCCTATATTCCAATTTTCATTTTGCATTCAAATATTTTGACCATATTTAGGTGTACTTTTCAGTAGGTCACTGTCTTATATCATGCAGTTTGACATAAAGTTTAGACTCTACTATGGGTATTACAAAAAAAACGTTAGAATATAACAAACATTTGTTTCTCTTCTGTAGAATACTATCTTACATCTGTGGTCAAATTAAGATTGTTGCCCCTCAAGGTAAAAAGTTAAAAAGTTTACTTAAATTTCAGACCTAATTTTGATCATACTAAAAAGTAATATTTACTGGATATGTTGATCTCTTTCAATAGTACCGTCGTACATCTATATTGAAACTTTGAAAGCTGTTGCCCCCCAGGTTAAAGAGTTACAACGAGTCATAATCGTTGATGCTATATTCCAACTTTCATATTTTTATTCAAATAATTTAGACCCTATTTAGGTTGTACTTTTCAGATAGCGGTCACTGTCTTACTTCATGTAGTTTGACATAATTCTAGGACGTACTATTGGTGGTCTTACAAAAAAACGACTTAGAATAAACAGACATGTTGTTTCCTCTTCTGTATGATTACTATCTTACATGTCTGGCGTTCAAATTAAAGATCTGTTGGCCGCATCAGTGAAAAAGTTTTAAGCGTTTTACTTAAAATTTCAGACCAATTTGAATCCATGACAAACAAATATATATGATATGTTGGATCTCTTCACTAGGTCACTTCGTACATTCTATATTAAAATTTAAAGACTGTTTGCCCCCCATGGTAAAAGTCTACAAGAGTCACCAACGTTGATGCATATTTCCAATTTTCAGTTATTTTCATTCAAATATTTGTACCCATATTTAGGTTGGTACATTTTCAAGTAGGTCACTGTCTTATATCATTTGCAGCTTGACATAAATTTTTTAGGAACCTACTTTGGCGTCTTACCAAAAAAACGTGTAGACTATACAGACATGTTGTTTCTCTATGTATATACTATCTTACATTCTGTGTCAAATTAAAGATTGTGCCCATCAGGTAAAAGTTTAAAAGTTTACTTAATTCCAGGGACCTAATATTGATATTACTCAAACAGTCAATTACATATGTTGAATCTCTTAATAGGTCACCGTCTTAACACTTCTATATTTAAATTTAAAGACGTTTTGCCCCCAGGTTCAAAACTACAAAGGATCGACGATAGAAAACGGTGAGACGCAATAACAACTATAATAATAAAGAGAATAATATCATATATTTTCTACTTTTGGGACTTATCAATTAATGTCCCATATGAGCCTCTTTATACATTGCGTAAGTGTATTCATTGTGACGTCTGTTATCGAGATATGGTTTCTATCTAAATATTCATCATTGTACAGATATCTATTTGACTCTTATATGAGAGATATTTATCGGGTAACTATTAATTGTCTTATAAATCAAGAAATATAAACAGAAGAAAATTGAGAAATTATTATAATATACAGGACTGAATGCTGTGTCATCATCGGCTGTTTTATCCGAATAAACTAGCTCTGTGAGCGATTCTGTCTCCCAAATGTCATATAAGAAAGGTAAATGATTACCTTCTCTTCCCTCAAGAGTTCTAATTCAATCTTATAAGAGTGTGTCAACTTAAAATTCGGTGATGACACACCTAGCACTGATCTTCACCTATACTAAAATTTGTGCTATATTGGTGAATGGAAAAGTAGTATAACATTATTATTTTTAGTGTGAATCCCACATCCTCTCATCCAGAGCACCACCTACGCGCCTCATCGCTATGCAGACAAATGTGTCTTATATATAATTTAATATATATTAAAGGATCTTGTTGCCCCCAGGTAGTAATATGAGATATTAACAAGAAGTTTCATTAAACGTATTGTATATTGCTATATTCCAACTTATTACATATTTTTCATTCAAATATTTTTAGATTCACCATGATTTAGGTATCTATGAGTTACTTTTTCAGTAGTGTTCATAACTTGTAGCTTACTATATTCATATAGTATTTGAAATCTAAATTTAATATTATGAGATAATTATATTATACGTACTATGGAGTAACTTATACAAAATAATAACGAATTATGTAGAGAAAATATACATACTTATGTTGTGTATCTCTTCGTATGATTCTATCTTACAGTCTGTGTGTACAAATAAAGTATTGTTAGCCCTATCTAAGGTGTAAAAGTTTATTAAGGTTAATTTACTTAAATATTTTTCTAAGGAGCCAATTTGATATCATCCTAAAAGTAAATACTATAAACTGATATGTTGATCTCTTTCAATATAAGTACACCGTTCATAACTATATTATATATTAGAATTTAAAGACTGTTAGCCCCCAGTGATGATAAAAGTTGACAAAGTCACATAACTTGATTGCTTATATATATCCAAATAATATTTATCATATATTCATTCAAACTATTGTGAACCCATATTTAAGTAGGTTCTAGCTTACTTTTCAGTAGGTCACTTAGTTCTTATATATCATGCAGTTGACTATTATAATAAGATTTTAATATAGATACGTACTTTTGTGAGGTTCATTATACAAAAAGATACGTCTAGAATAAATATCAGTAACATGTATGTCTTATTCTGATATGATAACTTCATTATAACTGA
>JABUQX010091311.1:0-38524 GCA_015478945.1 Trachelipus rathkii | reverse complement strand
TTGTGAGAAGATTAGTATATATTATAAAATATATATATATATAATATAAGTATATATATATATATATATATATAATATATATATATACATATATATCAGTAGTTTTGACTAAGCCAAATTTAGGCGGTAGTCCGCTAGCCACCTCCACACCTCGAGAAAAAGTAGTCCGCCTAGCGCCTCCTACCGCACCTATTCAAACCATCAAACCTCACATATCGCAAGTCCGCACGTCCGCCACTAATCCGATAATAATTTGCGACTTCACAAAAGGTTTTATTATTAAATACTAAATTATTTAATATATCCTTACAAAAAATTGATTTTTATTATAATATTATATGAAAATTGAATGATAAATATTTTACAAAATCTCAGATTTTCCTCTTTCCTCTTCAATGTCTTCTTCAAAAGAAAGACAAGAGATCCAATATTACCTTTCAAAAAGTTTAGCTGCTCAAAATTAAAGCCAGTTAAGGCTGACCTCTTTGCCCTCAAATAATCCCCACCAACCCTAAATATTCCTCTACAGCAAGCAAGAACTAGCGTGAGAGGTGTATTATATTTTATGAACAAGCTTCAAACAAATTCTGTCTAATGCCCCATAAGGGAAATATTAGTCCCTTGGTGAGGAGTGCTGGTGTGTAGTTCGCTATCAGCAGTCCATTGCTAATTGAAGGTCCTCACCTAAATTATTCTGCATCCCTTCTGAAATATTTTGACCACCCTGGATTCATCCCACCCAATAGAAGCGTCTATTTCTTCAGATTTTGAGTAGAGAATCCATTGAAAGCCTCGACGTGCTGCCAGAGTCGATGCCCGTAATACTAGCGTATCAGCTTGGTAGCGTATATATAATAATAATATTAGACATATATATAATATATATATTATTTATATATATATATATATATATATATATACTATAGTTATAATAAGAATTATATCTATATATATTAATATATACTTAATATATTATTAATATATATAATATATATATATATATGTAATCAATATGTGTAAAACCAAATATATAATATATATATATAATATATATTATAATACAATTGGATATATATAATATAAAGATAACTATATATATATATATAATATATAATATATATATATAAATATATATTTAAATATATATAGATATAATATATATAGATATATATAGTTAAAATATATATATATTTATATATATATAATTATTATATATATATATATATATATATTATATTAATATAATTATATATAATATATATATATATATTATAGTATAGATATATATATATAATAGTATATATATATATATATATAATATATATATATATATATGTATTAATATATAATATCATATATATATATAATTGCGGTTTTACACAGAATTGAGTTATAGATATTGCCTAGTTATAATATTAGTAAAAAATATAATTTAGTGAACTTATACCTTGATACATAATAGCCATTGTGTCTAGGGGGTTCACTAGAATATATTTTTATTTAGATATTTTATACCATAAGGAAGGTTGAGATTGGTTTTGGATACGATCTTATAATTTATTTTTTTTTTTAAAAAAACAAATAAGTGTCTATAAGACTAAAAGTATACCTTGTTGTCACTTTGAATATTAATATATAGGCACTATCTATAACAAATAAGAATTCTTAATATACTAGATCGTACACGTTTGTTGTTATTACAAAAATGTGCAGGAAACAAAGGAGCGGAAACTTTTTTTGATCCCCACGATGCAAATTCGAATACATTTCCTGGAACGCGCTCTCCGCACCATCCGGCTATCCGCACTATATCTGCGTATTTCGCTCGGAGCGGAAGTGTACCCACCTCTGAAGATATAGTATATATATATTATATATATAGATATAATATTATAGATAATATATATAGATATTTAAATATATATAAATATATATTATATATATATTATATATTATATATTAATAATTAAAGTTAACAAATTTTATAGTATAAATCACCTCTCACGGGCTTACATGATGATTCAATCCTAGTATGTTATCATTTTATTTTATTATATTTTTGCGATTGAGCTTGCCATTAAGATAAATTTTCCTTCCAATCATAATATTGTTATTATTTCTTGGTACATAACTTAATAAATATATTCATCCTTTTCACTACATTGTTGACTTATACACTCTTCTAAATAAACTTGAAGCTTGCTTCAATTGCCTAGCCCTCGTTATCGATATTCCTGAATTTTATTTCCTCAGATATCTCTTCTTCGTCAAAAAAACAGTAATCGTATTGTAGTTGATACCAATAATTTCCCTCCATGTCAATGTCCGAAAATGGATTTTAGCTACATGAACTTCAAAGTTCTTTCTCAAAATTTTATCTGGTTTTATTCTCTGTCTCCGTAGTGGTACTTTTTCTTCCTCTTAATAGCAGATTTGATTTATTCGTTCCCTTTCTGCAATTTAAAGAAATGTCAATATGCGTTAACTTCTAGTAAGTTTCCAACAGTAATTTTTAACTAAGCACGTTCGTCCTTATTTCTCTTAAGCATAACCATATGATGTAGCGGACCGCTTGTTCTGCCATAGAAAAGGTGCAGAATCGTAGAGACGTCACGAACTACACAGCTCACTTAACTTTCTATTGCATAAATTTAGTGTTTTTTAAAAGCTAAGCATTTATATTAGCAGACTTAAACACTAATAATTATAATTTGCTTAGTTTAACTATACTCTTTACTCATGTACATAAATAACCAACGAACAAAAGATAAATTCTTCGTTCATGTTTCTCTCTCATTCATCTAACAGACTACAGAGGTCTACTGACAATTTTTCTACGGAAGAATATCTTGCCAGATGAAAGAAAACATGTATTACGTCAAACTTAGGATGTACTAAACTGATGCAATTCATTCTGAACATATAAAGCTGGCTGTGAATTAGTAATTAGTGTTATCAAAATTTTGGATCTCCACAAACGTCAACATGATAATTCATGTCACACAATTTTTTAATGATTTGTTTTCATGTGAATGACTTATGAGTCCTCCACTCTTTGACGTTCTCTGTAAATATTTTGCGTTGCTGGCAACAAAGACCTAATTGTGGTTAGTCTAAACTTTAATTTTTTTGTTATTTATCATTATCCATGAATTTCTTTCTGGTCGTTTTAAAGCAGCTGTTTTATCAATCTATATATCGCTTCACTGCTATCCACTCTTTTGGAGGATATCTATATATCGCTTCACTGCTTATCCACTGTTTTGTAGGAAATGGTTCTATCCTTGAAAGCTTCTTTCATTTTAAAAAGCATCAAACAATTCCACTACTTATCTATGCACTCTTATGACAATGACACAATCCTTGATAATTCATTTCATTTCGGATATCATCGAACTATGCTTCAAAGTGTTGACATTTTTCTCAATATTTTAGGGCAATTGACCTCTGAACTATATTTTATCTGATTGAAGAAGAAAAAGGTCTATTCTCCGAAATTCAGTTCTTTCATCCATCCACTCGATGTAACCTTCCACACGAGTCAAATTTTAATTTATTAAAATTTTTGGTATTCGCTTTTTTTCTTGCTAAACAAGATTAGATTTTCTTTTTTAGTTTTTTCGTCATATTCGCCCAGCACCTGTTGCTTACTATGTTTAGGGGTTTCATTCAACATTATATGCAAAAAGCATCTCTGATACGTTTGTTCACCGATCAAGTTCCTCTAGAAACGTCCAAACTTTCTCGCTTCCATTCTGCATTCTCTAGCTTTTGATCTTTCGCTTCACTATCCTTATAATGCTTCTACTACAACGTACACTGATCTTCTGAAATCTCTTGCCACGTGCCCAATTCTTTAAGAAATTACCTATGATTTGTATATAGAACAAAGTCTCGTCCATTCTCTTTTTATTTCTCCGACCCCAAACTTAACTCTTAGGCTAATTTTTATGTTCTCTACTAGTAAAAATATGGAACAAACATCAAACTTCGTTATGCACTTCAAATAATGACTGCGAGCTGCTCTGTAATTATATTTGCCTGATCCAATCCTGTTCGACAATCCAAAAAAGATTCTAAAAATGTATCCAGATGCACTATTCGCACTCTCCTCCATCATTTTATAATCTCTCATAAACTTCATAAACATAAAGAAAACAAAAATACTTATAATTATCCGTTTTATTACTCAGTGTAGTAAACTTTTTATCACGCCACTACAGCTATTTCTTTATGACCTTTCGGTGTATTCTAGACTTCAAGTCATTTTAATTATTTCATTTAAAGTTTATCAAATACCAAACTGACCAAAATTAATAACTCTTGTGTATCTGAATTCTCAACAAATTAAAATTTATCATAACACTTATATTTATAATTTACAGCCCCAAACAAGATAAAAATATAATACTAATTATATATATATATAGATAATACAATTACCTATATTATATACATAGATAATATACTAATATATAATCGATATTATATATATATATTATATACAGTATACTTAATAATAATAATATATTCGAACAAAATATACTTATATATATAGTATATATAATATATAATATATATAATATATATTATATATATTTAAATTAATTAAGCATCATAAGATCAAACAATTTAAATAAATAAAAGCATAACAAACAAACATACTTATACTATATATTTATATAATAATAATATAAATATTTATATATATATATTATATATATATATAATATATATACCTATATATTATATATTATATATATATATATATATATATATATAATATATTATATATATATATAACAATACATATATATAACTATATACCTATATAACTATATAACTATTATTTGGGATTTTTGTAGGATAAAATATAATTATATTTATATGAAATTATAAGGCATATATATATAAATGAAAATTTTATTATATTGTATAATATACGGTCTTATAATAGGAATTTATATATAATATATATATATAATTATATAGTTATATATATATATAAAGTACTAAATGAATATTATGTATGGTATATATATAAATATATCATAATATTCCAAATATATGAACCGCCGATCAACCCATCTGTTATAATATATATATATATATATATATATATAATATATATATATATATATATATATATAATATGATTTCCTCATTTCCCTATTTCCTGTGAGGTTAAGTTGCCCCCCCGTATTACCACTGCATAGGGAAAAGCCGTTTACCAAAAGGTATTTTAAAGGCGTTATATAGATACATTATATATATATATATATATATTATTATATTATAATAAGCTATATATATATAATATTTATTATATAGATATATATTATATATTGATAACATGCTTATTAGGATATTTGGTTCTAACTATTGCTATTTAGGGAAACCCTAATGGATTTATTTGAATTTCTTGAATAACTGTGATAATTTTAATTAGAAAATTTTGGAAGCATTTTCTGCTAAAAATTTTTATATTTCATGATGATCAATAAGTATCCAAAAAAGAGCATAATCTTTGTAGAGTATCACAGATTCTATTCACAAAACTAAAAACCAATAAAATTATAGATAACCGCAAGAACGTCAAAGAAACAAAACTGTTAATATGAACCAAGTGAATTATATTGTTAAATGTAACAATTTACTTAATGGCAGAACTACATATTCAAAATTGAACAAAAATCAATTAAAAGACCCTTTCTACCATAAAGCCTATTTAAGGACTTCCCCCAAAACTTATCAAATTGCTTACTTTTATCTAACTTTCTCTCCTTTATTTTTATGAACTGCCTAAAGCGCAAAACATAATTGATTGGGAAAATTATCTTGTCACTGTCCTTTCAAATGGAATATCTAAACCTCTTTACTCTATAAATGGATCTTTTAACTCTTCCCGTGTTAAAAATTCTGGGAACTTTTTAATAAAATTTGCAACTTAGAATTAAAAAACAAAAATCTTTTTAGTTATGATGTAGTATCGCTTTTTACGAATGTCCCTACGGATATTGCTCTCCACTGGCTTAAACCTTTCTACTACTCTTCTTTCTGCCACTCTCGGTAACATCTTCATGGAACTTTACGAAAGATTCTTTCTACCTGATTTCTCTAGGGATTTCTAACAATTGATGGTATTAGATTTATCGTTGATGACGTTTATTTTAATTCAGTACTGTTGAAAACAAGTTTCAATAATAAACTATTAGGAACATCCAAATTGCGTCTATGTATAAGAAAATAGAAAATCACAATTAATTTTCAAGAAATTATAGCTACTAATAACAAAAACAGATACTGGGAAACCAAAATTCAAAAATTTTCATGAAAACCTACTAATAGCAACAATTATGCTCATTTGATCTCAAATCACAGCATTAACATCAAAAGAAACACATGCCTTTCTTTCTTTTTGAGAGCTTTAAAATTTGCAGTCCTGAATTCCTTAAAATAATGAAGTATAAATATTATTAAGATTTATCTTGAGTGATGGGAATATCTAAATTAATCACTTTTATCGTTAAAACACTCTCAAAAATCCCCCCAAAAAAAATATATTTTACAACTCTTTTAAAAAATTATTTAAAATATAAAATGTTCTTGTTCTTTCCTAATGAGCCATCTTTAAGAGAGTCATGTAAATACATTATTCAATAAACCAAAGGAAAATTCTAAAATTATATGATTAGAAAAATCTTCATTGCCTTCTCAAAAAGAAGCCACAGATAAGTGCTCAACATGTCTTGTGTTAACAAAATTGAATGCTCTCAATGTGACAGCTGCTACATTGGAAAAACTGCTGATTTTATACAAGAAAAAAACTGCAGCATTAGCATAAATTATTGATTAACATATTTTGAAGAATCAACAGACAAACTCTTCCTTGGCCCTAACACCAATAACCTCAAACAAAAAACACGGAACAATAATACTAAATAAATCCATCAAAATTCCTCTGGCCCCTTTCTTATATTTTTTATTCAAATAGAAATAACACAAATAAATGAAAAAGATTTAGTAAGAGTTTTTATATTTTAGCAAATTCTAAACCAAAATTAATCGTAAACAAAGTTAGAGGTGATTATAGAATTGACTCCATAATGCACATTTTTTTGAAATACATTCGAATTTTAAAGAGAAGTTCAGGTATCCGTTAAACGGATTATTTATGTGAAACCCGAAATTTATGGTGTTTCATATCAGAAATTTTTTTTCCTCATGCTAAAAAATTACAGGCTATTTCTAACTTATAATCAATATTTTGTTAATTTAACTTAACTTTGGCTCCTCTGTATAATTTGATAGATTTCTTAATAATAAGTAATATTTTGTTTTGGAACATTAATGTATGTTTACTCTTATTACTATCTAAATGTTCTGAAGATGACAGTCACGTCCACGAAAAGTCCTTTTAATATTTTATACTCTTAAATATTGTAATCACAGAAGAATTGCAAGCAAGTTTATTATATTGTAAGCCTTGAAAACTAGTTCCCTAATAAATTATTTAAAATTATAATTATATATACTGAAAACCTATAAATATATAATATATCTTAAATTTTACCTATATGTATATATAATAATACAATTATATATATTAAAAACATATAAATTTATTAAGTAATATTCCTTAGCTATTAATTATATAACATATATATATATATATTAACAATAATAATTTATAAATAAGTCGAATATAGTAACTTAACGCTTTTATATATATATATCTAACTACTCAGTAAATAATCAAATATTATAGTATAGTATTACATTCTAGATAATAATATATATACGAATATATATTATATATATATAGTAATAGGTAGTAATATTTGGACTGCTAATATAAAAGGAACTCAAATGTCAGTACTTATACATATAAACACTATTATTATTATTATATATATTAGTACATACTATATATATATAAATTATATATACATATATACCTATATGATAATATATATATTAACTATTGATAATATATATATATATAAAATATATTCTGTCATTTGGAGCATGCCACAATGCAAATTTTTTCTCTCACAAAAAGATTCAAATTACTATTGAGTCCTTATTTTATTTTCTTCATTACAAAGCCCATTGTATTTTCCCGAAAACCTTGTTCCTTCCCATAAAAGGCGTAATTTCAAATATAATCCTGTAAGTTTCAGTGAAATTCGATTTGCTCATATATCTTATTAGAGAGAGAGGGGTGTAATTATATACATTTTTACTCCTTAATTTAAACTATTAATTCTATTAAACATACGGAATATGTTTCATCTTTTTAGCTAAATGTACGACAATCATGTAATTTCGAGATATTTCAATACTCAAATTTTATTTTATTAGTTATTAGTCTAACAATTTTTGAATATATATATATAGCTGAACTGACATGATATGTTCATTTTTAAGGCTAATAACAAAAGAAGATTGTAAAAATTTAGAAACTCCAAAAATAACCAAGGACTTTTTTAGAAAAAAAAATGTCGTCAGATAATAATCTTTTTTTATCTCATTTCGAGTGTCTTATATAGGCCAATCTTAATTTTAATGTTTTGTAATTTCGAATATTACAAACTTTTTAAAACTAATGATATTTAAATGGAAAGCATATGCCTTCTGTAGGAAGGAATTTTAGTAAAAATGTGTTGAAAAATAACTTTAAATGTCTATATGATTGTATTTACCGTATTCCTTCCTCAGAAGATAGCCGCAAATTATTGTATAGTCCTCTGTATAAAATCTCTGTAGTACTTTAACTTATTAAAGAAATATTGAAAATAGAATTAACTATATATTAATAAAAAGGCACTTAAGCTATACAATATATATCATGTGTAAAAGCTGATTCTGTAGAGATTTAATCCTTTATTTATTACTATTTATTACAAATATGATTTACCTATAAATCTAATATATTATATTATTATTAATTAATTAATTATGCCTGTGATATCAATTTTCTTCCTTCAATTTTATTATTATTATTAATTATCTATAAAATAGAATTGTAATTTTACAATATGTTATTTAATAATATTTATTTTATTCTATATTCATTATATTAATTATTCAGTCTATATTATTTATTATTAATTATGTATTTAGTCTAATTGTTAAAAATTTAACTTCGCCACTGGTTAAAACTACTATCTGTACGTTATTATTTTATTATATATTATTATTAACTTTAATAATTATTACCTATTATTATTATTATTACGACATTCTATTATTATTATATATTATATTCATTTATTTCATTATTATTATTAGTGTCCATCTACTATATTACTAATCTCTGAAACACTATCCTTACTCAATTATATTATATTTTCGATTATTATTATTATTTATTATTATTATATTATTATTATTATATTTTAATCTATTAACTATATGATTATTAATCTTATTAATTATCAATTATTCTTTATATAATAATCAAATATTATTATAGAATTTATTTAAGATTTAATATACTTATTATAATTATTTATCAATTATTTCTTATATGATTTAATTAATTATTATTATCTAATTAATTTATTATATATTATTATTATTATTATATATATTACTATATATTGATTTTTACTATTATTATTATATTATTTTATTTTATTATTGACATTTGATTATTAAATATTATTATTCAGTCTATTCTACATTTCTTTTATAGAATTGGTCCTATTCTTGAAATTATATCACGAGTTTCTAAAATATAAAAAGCAAAATTTAATAGCATTTTCTATTTAAAAAAAAACAAATTTTACTCCTAGCTAATCGATGCTATCATATATGGAAGTATTCCATCCAAGGTTAGAAATCCGGCTGGAAATAATATCCGGTTGTGCATGCGTTTCCAGTTTCGATACTGCACTGAATTTTTGGTGGATGCGGCTACTTGTTCGCGGCTGCCTTGTTTCGACTGCTTATGCGAATTATTTAACAACTCCAAATTTCTGGTTCCCACAATTCAAATATTTACCATTCCAGTTAACTCTGATGACCACCTCTTAACCAGCACATACCGACCCGATGAACTTATTACGTCAATCTAGAAACTATTTTTTATACAAGCAATTCAATTCCTTTAAATTTACGTTTCTAGAACTATATAATTTACAAGAAATATGTAAGTTAATAAACTAAATGGCATTGAACTACCCTAAAAAGTAAACATTATAAACAAGCAGAAAGCAAATCAAAATATTCAATTTAAAAATCTGATAACATCTTTGCTCTGAAAAACTAATAAGAATATTTTCGTTCCTTTTATTTCAAAACTAAAAACGATTCATTAAAAAATGTAAAGGTCTTTCTAGACATCTTTTGAGTACATTCAAGACTACATCAACACATATGGACTAAAGGAAATAGAATTATTAATTAATCCTAATAAAACTAACTTTATTTCTATTTGTTGCAAAATATTGAAAATGTTAATATGTATGTAACCACACACCGTACTATGACGTAATAAGATTAGGGAAACATTTTATCTTTTTAAAATATGTTTAAAAGTTTATACAAGAAATTCCAAAATCAATAATAGAACGCTCATTTCTACGCAAAGTATTCTATTCCAATATGCGCATAATCCTATATAAATCAGATCTTTATATAGAATTCTTAATTGCTAACAATTTTTCGAGCATTCTACACAATTTCCTTCTGTTTGGGCTAAGACAGATGCAGTACATTTTTCTTCAATTCCCTGTGGTTTTTACATGCTTTCAAAGATGATGCCCACATGTTAGATAAAGCGCAACAAAATCTACGGTTGGGTAGCAAAAATGAGACACTGTAAATGAATTTACGGACTTTAAATGTATATATTCTCTCAGGAAAGACTTATTCTTCGCCGATTACTCCTTCAAGAATACGACTCTCAGAATGTCCGCCTTATCCTAACCAGATCAAGGTCCGAAAATTCAGGCCTCGCTTAAAATTTTATAAAAAAATAATCGCTGGCCGCTACGACGTGCAATGTTCCCCACACCATAGTCTATTCAATATACTCGCTAGAGGAACAATTTCTCTATGTCTAGACAAGGTGGAAGTTATTTCCCCAATCAAAGCCAATTTGGGGAATAATCTGAAGTAAATCTTTTTAAACATATATTTTAAACCAAGGTTAAAAAGTAAAAGGCTTACGAGATATTTGTGTAATAAATAGAATAGATTAGTAAATGACTAACCCAGACTTAGTAATTAGCTTGACTACTCCTTATCACCACATCAAATTCTAAATTTTTCAACTTATCAAGCGTTAGGCATTTCCAAACATTGTAACGCCGAATTAGTCTAGCACTCAGAAAGTAAAAGTAGCTGAGGAAGATACTGCTCAAATTACAACCATGACACGAAGCACTCATATTACAGGACATAATTATATAAAAATCCCCATATAAAATTCCACCCCCTATTCGGCCTTAGGGAGCCCGGTGAGTCAGTATTAACATAATTGATGATTATCATGCGACAACCATACGGACCTCTGAAAACCGCAGTGATTAGATATGTCATACAATGGGATACCCAATCTCTATGCTCGAGACCTTCCAACGACCTACTAATAAGCCCAACACTGTTTCATAGCTGGAATACATATTAACCGACAAATTTAGATTGTCCTTGCCTATGCGTAGATAGTGTTACAACAGAGTATGAACCTTGCCAAGAATACTCGAAGAAATATAATTTTATACGCGTTGATCTTCACGCAGATCTTAGCTTGCTACGCAACAAGTCATTAAACATTCTAAGGAAGGAGTATTAGGACATCAATCTCTCATTTAGCTTGCGAAGTTACAGACAGCATCACGCGTTATCGTTTATCTGGAGCACCCACAACTTATTGAAATTGATCGAGCCCGCAATGTGCTTTTGAATTTACAAACGATTGAATGAAGAAGACATATAAAAGCTCTGTGGTTTAAAATAGTAGCCTCAGCAACAATTTCAGAAAGAAGTTAGACTAGCATAATGAAATAGGACGATAGATTGAAACTGAGAGGTGCCCCATTTTCTATCAAATCCGATAACGCGCCCTCACACCTCGCGAGAAATCTAACGTCAGTATGCGGACATTGGATTTCCATCTACAAGAAGAAGAATGGAGATGTGCACCTGATTGACTCGTGTTGAGAAGAAAAATTGTTTATCGACTTTAATCATACTAACATACATTTGATTTTTAAAATATAACAATGTTATTATGTAAAACTTTGACTCGGAGCCTGTTAAACCCGCATACTCTAGTCTTTTGCGAAGGTATTGAGATTATTTCGAGTGCGAAAATGTTTTTTTTGTAATAGCAACTGAGTCAGCTGTTAGTCAATGAATTTGTAAAATCTTCGATGCTACAAAAATTATGATCAGTCACAATGATAACTTCTTAAGTTACACGACTCACTGTCATACATAAATGCTGTGTAAAATTAAAACAACAACTATAATTATAACCTTTAATAATAAATGTTATTGTCATTATTATTATTATACTAAATATATATATATAACTATACTAGAGATATCATCATACACCAATAATAATATATTAATTTCTATATACTAATCGACAACCGACTTAATATTCTTAAACTATAGATATATTGATATAATATACTAATTAATTATATAAATAAAATAACAAATTATATTTAAATTAGGATATTTATTATTCCATTATTAGTATATCTTAACTTATATCATACTATATAATATTATTATAACTAAGAAATTAGACACTGATGATTATAAATGATAAAGGGCCCTGAAAATTCACGTTTATGACCGTCATTAGTTTAAAGGATAGGGCTTACTGTATCTTATGAGGTTTACAGTAGCGATCTGGGATGCGATAATCAAGTTACCAGCTCACTCGTCATTCATAGTCATTTATAATAAAAGGTATAAGTTTTATACAACATACACGACTTGGGAATTATCAATAATTACATCCCTAATTACATAAATACAACACTTTATTAATGTTTGTTCTTCATTTTAAAACCTTGGCAATACAGCGTCTTAGTTGTCATATTACACATCGGATTTTTAAGCCAGACATCCTTACACCCCCCGTGATCCCGCCAAGTTGAGTCACGCGTTCATATGATCATGTCGTATCCATGGATTTCGTGTACACCGGCCAGCATATTAAGATATTTGCGAGCTACAGCTGACAGCGAAGGAGGAATGCTTGATAAACTGCGTCACTTCTAGAGGTGAACCATTCTTAAACATAAAGATGTAATAAATATGCGATCTTATCTGTCCAAGTAGACGAATGGCCGGATGAGTCACATTATGAGAAAAATTATAGGCTTAAGCAGTCATGCTTAAACATATACAGTCAAACGTAGGTAGTTAAACTATATATGAACACGGATGTAAAAAATGCCAAGTATGCCCTCAATGTCATCCATTCAATACCAATAATATTCATATCTAAAATATTAAGCTAACTTTACCGATTACAAAGATTTTTTTACGCTTAGGACCTTAACTTACAATAAAACATATAAATAAAGCTTGACTACGCCTTATCACTACATCAAATTGTAAAATTTCACGGTGAAGGTGTGCAAAAAAGAAGACCTGATTAATTAATAATATCAATCATTTATTGAAGTGCAACCGAAGTCGTCTAAGGGACGATAGAGCCTCGAAATACTACTCGCTCTACATTTTCCGCCTGGAACTCATGGCTAACATTGTCTGTAATGGAGATGATAATATCATATATACATATAATAATAAATATTACCTATTATAAGTGATATATATATATATGAAGTACTTATGGCTAAGACATTTTCATATAGCAGATATATAATATAAGTATATAATATATATATATATACTATATATATATATATATATATATATATATATATAATATATAATATATATATAATATATAATATATATAATATATATATATATATAAATATATATCTTAACAATGTATATAGAATTAACTTGGAAAATATTTAGGAATGAATTATTAGAGCGTTCTTGCTGATTTGGTAGTTTAAGGATAAATGTGATTAACATTAAATGAGTAGAGGGTTAATTTACAACTTTCATCTCCCTGATTTTTAAAACAAGCCGGCTATAATACGTAATAATAGTAAATATATAGATAATAGCTAGGTAATAACAATAGATTAATCTAAATACACTTTATAAAACTGAAAAAATGAATAAAAAGTATAAAATGTAATAAGAATTTAATAAATATAACTTCTAATAAATAATAAAAAAAATAAAAAGCAAATGCAAATTATATTATATTTTTAATGGGTAATTTGGTTTATAATTATTATAAAATATCATAATAATAATATAATAAACTAATAAAATAATAATATAATGAATAAGTAATAAAGTGATACAGGAGCTGTGCAAAGAAGAAGAGGAAAGAATAATAATTGGAAAGGGACAATTTGACCAGCTCCTCATGACGCACCATGACATTGTAGTGATTGAACATGTTGAAAAACTTAAAAAATATTTTGTAAGTGACCAGGATCAATGGGAGAGTGCCCTGAAATCTGCATCATGCCATATTCTTGGCATATTGCATGATTGGCCATTTGGTTGATACACGATTGACATGGCCCTGTTGTTGTTTGCTTTGCACGATCTGTGTTGTTGTTGCAATTGCTTTTGTCAACGGAAACTTTAGATATTAAATTTTGTAGGCTATTTCTCCTTTTATTCCAGCCATATTAGATATGGATGGTAAAAATAAAATTATACATCAAGACATAATGTAATTTACAAATAATACATAGCTTGTGTTTAAATATCATAAAATAATAAATAAAATAATAGATATAAATACAAAACATAAATATAATATAAGAAAATAATTAAATAATAAATATATAAAATAGATATAAAAATTATATCAGATAATTAATAATGCTAATTTAATAATAATAATATATAATAATAATAATCATAATAATAACTAAACAGGAAATTTAAATTTAAATGAAATTTGTTTTCTCTTCAGTATTGTGTGAATTGGAATTTTTAAAATTGTTCGCTACTATCTCTTCTTTCTCTCTCTCTCATGCTGGTTCTTCTCTGCTTCTCTCTCTGTCTCCATCTCTCATCTCTCTCACTCTCTCTCTGCTCTCTCTCTCTCTCTCTCTCTACTCTCCCTCTCTTCTCTCTCTCTCTCTCTCTGTGTGAGTTAATATCACACTTCCATTGCGGTTGATCGTCACCAGCCAAACACATCCCTCATGACGAACGCCTCTGTGCTCGGCCCAGCCTGACGGCTCGCACAAGTGTATGTACAATAATAAACAAAGTCGGACTTAGGCGCTTTAAGGGGTATTGGGCGGCCTCTAGGATGAATAATAATAATAATATTAAATAATAATAATAATAAAATAATAATAATAATAATAATAATAATCAAATAATACCAATAATTATATTATATCTATATTTGATTTCAATCAGTTAATAATAATAATAACAATAATAATAATAATAATAATATATAATAAATAATAATAATAATGAATTAACCTTAAACTTTTATAAAATGGGTGAGGGTGTGTATAAACACCTCCCATGCGTCGATGACACAGTCATATCTATCAACGAACCGACTCGAGTGATGCGCTATAGACCTACGGCGCGCCAACAAGTACAGTGAATATACAAGCGGTGTTAGGGCTTAAGCGGGGTTGGGTGGATGAAATAATAGATAATAATAATATAATAAATAATAATAATAATAAATAATATATAATAATTAATAATAAAAATAAGTAAATAATTTAATCTAATAACTAATATATAATAATTAATGATTATAATAAAATCAACGAAAGGGTCATGAACAGTCGTATGTAGTAGTAGTAGTCGAATAAGTTAGTAAGTATGATCACAAGTAGTAATAGAGTTGCTAATAATAGTTAGTGGAGAGTACTGGATTTGTAATAATCAGATAACAATTATGGTAGTATAAAAGTAATATTAGTGTAATAATGTCAGAAGTGGTGACTACGCTTGGTATAGTAATATATATATATATAAAATTTAAATTCAATATAACTTATATTAATTTATTTAATAACACAATAATTATGTTAAATAATAAAATTATTATTTATTATCTATATATAAGTAGTATATATATATATATATATTATAATATATATATATAGTATAATTATATATTATATAATATATATATATTGTGTAATATATATATAATAAAATAATAATAATAAAATACAAAGTAGTAGCAAGGATATAGTAATATCATATATATACTCAAACATACTATATATATAATATAATATACTATAACTTAAATTCAATATTTATACTAATATTTATATATATATATACTATTATATCTTATCTAATATAGTAGTAAATAACCCTAAATATAATATATATATAATATATTATTATTTACTTATATATAGAATAACCCGATATATTCTAATACTATATACATATTATTTTTATAAATAGATAATAAAATATATAACAATAATAATAAATTAATAATATAATAATAATAACAAAAGTATTTATTTTGTATCAAGAAAGACCACTGATCTTAATTCTTTTAGCCCGCTATGAGTTTCCTGCGTTGAATATATTAAAATCAGAAGAAAAAGCACTAATCAAGCGACGAAGTCTGAAGCTCATCATAATATCCTACTGATTTAATACATCTCTCGCGAAAGATCGCGAGTAAATATTAAAAGCAATTATAGCTATTATGAACCGTGGAACTCGGAAAAACAGCTATGCATGGAAAATGGAAAATCTGTATATCTTTATTTATGTTTTCCACATTGTTAAATAATACATATAGAACTTCATTTCTTTATAAAATCTATAAATTTTGACACGATAGCCGTCTGAAAGCCGCTTCAGCATACAGGTCAGTACGTTTACGCATCCGACTCTGGACTCATCACCGTAGCAAATTAGTATTGCGACTTTCAGAGAACGAGAATTCGAGTTCAACATCTCGCCGCTCTAAATTTATATATGCACAAGTGGGGGCTAAGAGAATGGAGGAGTAGGGGTAGAAAAAAACTCCCTCTCCCACTAGCGCGGACAAGAGCGCATTGGAACGAGTTGGCGAAAGCAAAGGCGCCGACCGGTGGCGGAGGGCTGAAGGCCGGATCACGGTGCGAATCCTGCGGGGCCCAGCATGGAGCAAAAAAGCTGCTGGCGCCGCGAAAGAGCGCAGGTGTGTGTGCTGTGAGAGATGCGAAGAAATAAAGGCGAGGGTTAGCGACAATGATGTAGTCATGGCAACAACGAAAGCGGGGGGGGGGGTTGGGTAGGGGTAAACCAATGGAACCATTGGGCAACTGGAGACGAAGCTGCGTGCGGGGTTAAAGCGGTATGGGGCGTAATGAGTAGAAGAGAAGGGTAGAGTGGGAGAGTGGAGCGGTCGAAATGGTGGCGTGTATATGACCCAACTGACTGCTGACTAAATCACAACTCGTGTAACCGTTGATGACTGCGGCATCATCAAGCACGTACACTCGTCTTGCTGCGCACGCTACGCCGCCTGGCCATCGTGCAATGTTGCCAAATGTTGCTTTGCCCAACATTTCACATTGCAACCTCAACATTTTTCAACATTTGCCTCCAAACATTTAGCAACTCCATCTTCCTTCGTACATCCCTACTACATTCTATTATTATTATTCTTATTATTATTATTATGCCATGTTTGAAAACAAGATGTGGATTATTATTATTATTATTATTATTATTATTTATTTATTATATTTATATATTATTATATTATTATATTATTATTATTGTTGGTTAGTTGTTGTGGATTTTAATATGTTATTTCACAATAAAAAATGTAAGGTGGCGGAGCAATTGATAGTGTTCAATGCATGGAGAAATGAGAGAGGTGAGGGTGCAACCTACCTTAATTATATATGCAGATGATTTGGCAGTTTTTGTGGTGGCTAATCTGAAGAGAGTTGACGAGTATTGGTTAGGAGGAGAAATCTTCAGGGTGATGTAAAAGGAAGGGTTTGAAAGTAAACGTAGATATGAGTAAGGTTATGGTTGTGAGCTGAGGACTGTCCTCGGTATGATAGTTATGTGGAGTGAAGCGAAGCTGTCTAAGCTTTAAATGATTAGGATGTATGTTAGATGCAAAGGAACGGATGATGCAGAGTTGCGAATGGCAGGATAGGTTAATAGACAGGAAGGTGGCTGGTTGTATTAATCCTTGGTGGATGTAAAAGGACTAAGTCTTGAGTAAGCTAGGGGTTTACATGAGGGTATGTGTTACATGTGTTAATGAATATAGTAGTGAGACTATAGAGAATTATAGTTCTAAGAGCGAAGGTGGTGGCAGCAGTATATGGAAATTCACTTAAATGGAGTGTTAGTTAGTGAGAAATGACCTAGAAATTGAGCGAATTTGAAGTGTTACGTATTACAGAGTTGTGGGGATTGTGGTTTTGCAAGAAACGGTTTGGGTAAAGGAGGAACAATTAAAAAAGTATGTTGAGTATGGATTTTGCGTCATTGTGAGACAGCGAATGGATGATAGTCGGTTGCCGGGAATCAAATGTATAGTCGTGAGTTTGCTGGGAATCGACCGGCTGGAGCAGACGATGAAAAAGTGGATTGAGTCAGTAAGGAGAAAATGTGATTTGGCAGAGGCAAGCAAGAAAGGGCATAATTAGTGAATCGAAGAGTTTTGTGAGAGGGGGCTATGGTTGTGGCCAATCTGGGCCAGGGGATGAACCTACATTGACGATATGCCAGAGTGAGTGGTCCATCGCGTTCCCGTGAAGCTCTAGGATGACTTTTCTGACTGCGCATGAATCTCACTAAAATCTATGAAGGGGGCTGGTAAGGCTGTGCTTCTTGTCGACTTGCTGCATATTCTGTCTACTTTTTTGTTTCTCAGTCTACATATGCTACGCACCATACCCTCAGTCTTTGGGAAAGCAGACGGAAGATAGCGATTATATTAGATTATGATTTATTAGATAAATAATAATGGTGAGCTAGTGAGTAGTATATATGACTAGTCCAGTACTATATATTTATTGATATATGGATATCGCCGCGTAGTTCACGACTCGTAAGTACAATAACTGCAATATTTTATTTATACTTACTATATTATTATAACATAACTATTAGTAAGTTATATGTGCATATCTGAGGGGAGATATTATATATATATAATATTATTTATTTTATTTTTTTTGATTAATGTACGAGGATCCAGCACAGCGGGCCCGACAAAAAAGCCAGTCACACTGGTGAATAGGATCAGCTCCATGCGCGTGGCGTTCCTGGCAGATATACAATATTCTTAAATGTCAAAGAAAATTGGACTTGCGAAAATGAAGATTCTGTCTAAGAAGACGTGAAGGAGATAACTAAATCAGAAAAGAGAGAAGTGAATGGTGCATATATCTTACACATTGTAAATTCCTACTTAACATACATAACAAAAAAGAAGTACTAAAAAGAATATTCAGTTCTTGAAGACACAAGAAAATAGTTACTGCTAAAGTGGGAAGATTCAGATAGATAGATAAAGGATACCTCAGGTGTTATTGCATCATAAAGTAGCGACAAATAACGATGCGAATGGTCAAGTTGGGGCGTACAGAATCAATGAAGAATTTATAGACTGTTGAACAGATTGCTGGGTATGGCGACGACAAAATTTGCAGTTGGGAGTAGATTCCCGTGACATGTAGTGAGCTGTGAGTGACATAGGTGTGGTCAATACGCCAATACGAAGACGTGCAAGTATTGCCTCGTGCAAACGCTTTCGTCTGTGAGAGGAAGACCACTCACCAATCTTCGGCTTTATATTTTTAAGTTTCACCCCTCTCTGATCACTCGTCCAGCACTCTTGTCAATAAAACCTGAAGCCTTTACGGAGAGCAGAATAAAAATCAGTTGATGGGGGCGACCTTGTCGAATGGCATTCGGGAGGTACCTAGAAGAGCTCCGAAAAGATAAGGAGGCCATTTTGACCTCTCTGTCAGTGATTTTGTTGCCAGTTATCTCTACGTTATAGGGGGTCCAACGTAGTATGATTTATTTCTTAAGAGAGTGGAGCAGCCGAAGAAATTATTGCACAGCTGATGCCATTGTATTTATAGAATTGGGGCTTTAATCGCCTGGAGGGCGCTGATCGAATCTGAATAAATGTTATGAGAGTGGTATTGGTTAAATAATAGAATTCGAGAAAGGGGAATAATTATAACCATTATTTTTTGTTGTAAAAATTGAAGCATGACGGGGAGGGAATGGGAGAGCTGGCAGTTTTAGAGCCATTAGTAAACACTGGAGTAAATTCACTGTGAACTGCTGAATGAGACAGGAATGATGCTTTTAACAAGACAGTGGGGTGGCTAGATTTGGAGAGAGAGAGAGAGAGAGAGAGAGAGAGAGAGAGAGAGAGAGAGAGAGAGAGAGAGAGAGAGAGAGAGAGAGAGAGAGAGAGAGAGAGAGAGAGAGAGAGAGAGAGAGAGAGAGAGAGAGAAGAGAGAGAGAGAGAGAGAGAGAGAGAGAGAGAGAGAGAGAGAGAGAGAGAGAGAGAGAGAGAGAGAGAGAGAGAAAGAGATAGAGAGAGAGAGAGAGAAAGAGAAAGAGAAGAGAGAGAGAGAGAGAGAGAGAGAGAGAGAGAGAGAGAGAGAGAGAGAGAGAGAGAGAGAGAGAGAGAGAGAGAGTGAGAAAGAGAGAAAGAGAGGGAGAAAGAGAGAGAGAGAGAGAGAGAGAGAGAGAGAGAGAGAGAGAGAGAGAGAGAGAGAGAAAGGTTAGGACCAGGCAAATGATGGGAGCAGGGAATAGCCAAGGTATATACCCTTCATCATAGTAGAACGACATAACCTTTTGCAAAGGAATATTGAGAAAATTAAAGATGTTGTAAACTATTTGCAAATGACCAGTAAGGAGGATTCTGAGGTATTTCTCGCAGACTCGGTGATAGAGCAGATGGTATTCAGGTTTGAAATCGAATATAACTTGTGCACATAATGTATTCCCTTCGAAAACAGAGTGACATTGTATCGGATTCAACTTCAAGGCTTATCCGGGGGGACAATCGGAAGGCTACACTAAAGATACGGATCGCCTTATGTAGTAGAGTTGGGGAGACCAACCATATTCTTTGCAGCCATAGTCCAGCTTTGATCTTATTAGGGCGGTATGGAGGCGTAAAAGGGACCTGTGATCAGCACCCAAAGATTTTGAGGCAAGATGGCGTAATAGGTCAAACGCGATGACAAGTCTTTTACCAGGAGTTTAGTGACGACGACAAAATTTGCAGATTGGAGGAGGATCGCTTGACATGTAGTCGCTGTAAGTGATTCTGGTATGGCAAATATGAAGGAGTAAAAGTATTTCCTCGTGCAAGAGCTTTCGTCGGTGAAAGGAAGACCACTCACCAATGTTCGGCTTGGAACTTTGTTTCAGGAAGAACGCTAAGGCACGCACAAAGCAAACTGCAAGAAAGTCTACCAGAGGAAAAGATCCTCTAAAACGGTTGACGACGAAGGCTGCTAACAAGTTTGCGCCAGCAACTGGTGGAGTAAAGAAGCCTAATAAGTATCGTCAAGGTACCTTAACTCTTTGTGAAATTCGTCGTTACTAGAAGAGTACCGAATTGCTGATCCGCAAATTGCCTTTCCAACGTTTGGTTCAAGAAATTGCTCAAAATTTCAAGACTGGTTATTTTAAGTTTCAGTCTTCGGCTGTAATGGCTCTTCAGGAGACTTCTGAGGCCTAACTTGTAGGTCTCTTCGAAGACATCAACCTGTGCGCCATTTACGCCAAGTGAGTTACAATTATGCCAAAGAACATTCAATTATCCCGAAGATTTCGTGGAGAGAGAGAGCTTAAATGAAATAGACCAACACAAAAATATTTGTATGTTAGGTAGTCATCTAGAATGATTCATAGAAATATGACGTGAAGTTACAGAAATAGGTGAGCTATATAAAGTTAGGTTCGCGACAGGAAGGTGGTAGGTTCTTCAACTTCCTCTTTAATATATAGTACTGCTGAGGTTTTTGTGGGTGAGAAGTGGAAGATATTTGAATTAACAAATTGTGAAATATTCTAAATAGCTGGTTGAAATTGCCTTTCAAGAAATGGCAGCATCGCACCGACAATATATAGTGCCAGGTCATCAATATAGAGAGAAAAATTTACCGTTCCTTGGATAGATCTAACAATGTCATGGAATTCGAGAACAAATAATAATAATACATTTAGAACACTGCCTTGCGGAATGCTTTCATTCAAAGTAAAGTGGCGTGATAGAACAGAAAAGCACCGAAGCTGAATGGATATGTCAGACAGAAGGCATTTAATATAGAGAGGGAACTGTTTTCGGAAACCGATCGAGTGGAGCTTAAGGAGAACCGCAGTTCTCCACGTTGTGTCATAAGCTTTTTCATTGTTAAAAAAGATACCAAAAACCATCCCACAAGTTGAGAAGGCTTCCCGGATGTCATGATTCAGTTTTAACAAGAAATCCGCGGTCGATCGATTTTTGTGGAAAGAAACTGGAATTTTGAAAAATCCTATCGACTCTCCAGAACAGAGAGAAGGTAGCCTAAAACCATTTTCTCCATTAATTTACAAGTATGACAGGTCAGCGAAATTGGTCTTTGGTTGTCCTCCAACTTCGAATCTTTCCAAGGTTTGGGAACAGAGATTACAAAAGCTGTAGTCCAAATAGATGGAAGGAGGATTCGATCCAGATTCCGTTATACAGCTCCAGCAAAAACGCTGATGCAGATGGGTGAATATGACGGAGCATTATGTATAAAATTAAGTCTGGGCCAGGAGTACCGTCTTTGCTGCTTGGCAGTGCAGTTTGATACTCTGCAAGCGTTAAAAGATGGTTATAGATATGATCTTCCCCTTTCGCTATTAAAAATTCTGGCTGTGCAATGTTAATTCTCAATATTTGAAAGGCTTTAGGATAGCGAAAAGATCTCGAGTGGCTAGCAAAACTATAAACTAATGCATTTGCAACAGCTGCAGGAGCAGAGATCGTTTCTGTTTTATCAGGCTCATTTCGGAAAACTGTGGGTGAAGAGTTGCTGGAGCGGCAAGATATTTTCAGTGCAACTTCACACACTGAAAAAAAGGCAGTTGTGGAGCTGACAGTCGATTTATAAGTTTGAAGGTATTGTTTACGTGTTTGGAGATTAATTCGACGAGATTTCGCCGCAGCTACTTTAAAAATAATCATGTGTAGGGTGGTGCGGGTCCTTTTGTATTACCTGTAGAGCTTTTTCTCTTCCGATTAGCTTGTGCACCCTCTTGGAACCACCATGAGGTTGTCGAACGCCTACCTGCGGAAGATCGCGAAATACAAGCTTCCGCTGCGGTGATGATAACTTTTTGAAAGAAGTTAAAGGCACCATCAATAGTCTGAAACCGTTTATTGAATGGAGAAAGTGTAAGAGCTGTGGCTTGATAAAAAGGAAACCACTCCGCTCGGTAATAATGCCAGCTAGAATTGGGCTTTAACAATGGGTTCGGTGAAAGTTCATTTAAGGCTATTGGGTAATTGTCACTGCCATATAAATATTCAAAGCGGAATCAGATAAAGCGTTCCATAAGAGAACTGGAGCAAAGGAAATATCAAAAGAGAAAGAAGAGTATGTATCTAAACGTTTATATGTCGGAAGTCCGGTGTTAGGTCATTCTAGGGAAAAGGGTGTTAGAAGATCTAAAAAGATCTTAGGCTTAGATAAGGTGTCAGGGTCGCACCATAAAGGGTGGCGAAGGTTCAAGTCTCCTTGTATTACAAACAGAGTAGGGAGATGCTTAAAAAGATCAGCTAAGTCGATCTTAGTACACTCATTACTTGGAGCCAAGTAGATCGAGCAGACAGAAAGGTCGGTGGATAGATGAATTCATACTGCTACTGCATGAAGTCTAAATTGAAGAGGAACTAAAGAATAGGTGACAGAGATGTATGAATGAGTATTCCTCTAACTCTGCTATCATTTTCCCCTTTTTCTATAAAGTTAGCAGCTATTTATATTCCAACGGTTGAAAGAGTTCGAGATGACATAGTCGAGATTCCTGCAAACATATGCACTCTGGTGTACATATGTTTATTAGCAGAGCAAGTTCTTCAAAATTAGAGTAGTAGCCACGATAATTCCGTTGAAGGAAGATGACAATGCTATGTTGTTATAATATTATGAAGATGGTCTTTTTGAGACAATTGTCTCTATGGGGCTAGGGGTGATGTTGGAAGTGGATACAGATGGAGAGGAAAGGCTTAGACATGGGTCTCGACGAAGAGGAGCAACAAATCCTGGTGGTAAAGGATAGTCGTGCAACAGAGATTTGGATTGTACGACCGAATTTGGAGGTTGGGATTCAGTGGTATTAAGTGGAGATGCTTCTCCATGCATGCGAGATAAATTTAGTTCAACCATGTTTATCTTATTGTGTGGACTTGGTTAGTCGTTGGAAGAGCAACCAAAATGTTCATATTTAAGAATTGAAGCGATATCAACATCTGCCAAGCAAGTATATTCAGAAATGGTTGGGGAATATGGGAATAGTTTCCACGGAGGCAGTGCAAGAAGGTAACACGGGAAAAGTGTCGCTTTTTTGAAAAGTTGGAGTTGCGATATTGGGATCCAATAGGGAAATCGTTGGGTTAAGGAGGTCTGAGGCTAGAGACTTTATCTAGGTGAGCAATCAGGGGGTCGTTTTGGAAAACTGGACAATTATGGCTAAGATGAGGGAACCTCTGGGTCACCTTTAGCGCTACCAGCAGATCTAGAGCGCTTTCGGTGTTTGCGTTGAACGGTTTTCCATTCATCTCTCTCGAAAGCGCAAGAAGCATTAGAGAGAGAGAGAGAGAGAGAGAGAGAGAGAGAGAGAGAGAGAGAGAGAGAGAGAGAGAGAGAGAGAGAGAGAGAGAGAGAGAGAGAGAGAGAGAGAAATGAAACACACTCCTCCCGCTGTCAAAGATGTTTATTACAGTCTAATGACGACACAGCACATCTCTTACTAGATATATTACCATTGACGGATATCGCACAATCCAATTGGCTCCTTCTACTTTTCTGTAAAAATAATATTTGTTCGACTTTTTCTTCATGTGGCTGGGGCTACACAAAGCTAAAGGGGAGGTGGGTATATATATATATAAATATATATATATATATAGATATATATATATATATATATGTTATATATATATTATATATATATATATATATATATATATATATATATACTATAGTACATATATATATATGGAATGTATATATATGTATAGATATATATATAGGTATGTTATATATATATATATATATATATAATTCATAAATATAGGTTTGTTAGATGTATGTTCATAGCTATAATTATGTAGGAATAAGTAAAGAAAGCACCAATATATATAAAGACAAATATTTCTAAATTGTTAAAACGAAATTCCACTACTAACCTAAAGGTGGGAACACACAGCAGCGGTCAGTCCACGCAAAATCGAAGCACTCAATTTTCCTCTCCTTGAGCATCGTTTACCTATAAAAAAGAACAAAAAAATAGGAAAAAATGTGTTTGGAAATGATAAAGCAAATTGGTCATGAAAAATTTTCACTTATTCTTTAGTGGTCTTCAAATTTACAAGATTTGTTCAATTTTTAAAATATTTATTAGTATGGAGATGTATACAAATAAACAAAGGTATATGATATATATATATGGAGAAATATAGTAGTTTATCTGTAATAACAATAGTATATATAGTTATATATATATATTATATATTATATATAGTTAGCATATATATATATATATATATATTTATGTATATATATATATATAAATAATAAAGAAGTATGTATATATATATATATATATATACTATATAAGTATATATAAAGATATATTGTTATTATATATATATATTTATATATATATATATATATATATTATATATATGTAGTATGTATATATATATATATATACATATATAAAAGGAGATAAAATAGATTCTCACCTTTATATTATTATATATTTATATTCTTATTTAGCAGTACAAGTATATGCCGGGGGTAACTTTAAAAAAGATATATATATTTGTTACATATATATATATATATATATTAATATATCAGTGGTGGGGGGGACAGAGTATATATACATATATATATGTATATATACATTATATATATGTATATATATATATATATATATATATATATATATATATATATATTATATGTTAAACATATATATATTATACATATATATATATATATAAGGTTATATATATATATATATATATGTATATATATATGGTAAAAGTATAAAATATATGTTATATATATTAGCATATATATATATATATATATATATATATATATATATTATATATATATATATATATATATATATATATATATATATATATATATATAAATAATCCACCTCTATTGTAAATATTCAATCGATAGAGCCTTAATGTGAGCTCCACACGGGCAAGGGGTCTGGGTTCAATCCCTGGCTCCAGATCCTAGGCAGAAATCACCCAGCGAAGTTTCCTTTTAGAATAGCTGCGCCAGAGATTTGAAAATCCCTTTTATATTATATAAGAGCAGAGGAAGGTAAGTATATATATGTTAGCAAGATCATCTGTGTAATCTATTTATATGGCTTGCAACGATTTCTTAAGTGTTTTCAAAAACCCTTCACCCACCATAATCCATATCACACGAACCGGCTTTCAACGCTTCAGTCAACCGGCTATGCTATGTTCCTCCACAAACAATCTCTCCCACTCCATTAAATTACAAAACTTTGTCCCACAGGGTGTATGAATATTTTTCCTTTTTCAACCTTTTCACAGCAGACTGCTGGAACATTCATACCCACCCGAATAGGATTCACAGTTCATATTCAGACCATTATCAGCCTGATTTCACCATCCAACGTAAAATATAAACACACTCATCACACCCAAGAATACCTGCAAAAATTAGAAACTTGGCTACTCCAATAGAATGACCGCCTCCATCCTCAAGTCTTCTATCACCCTCCTAACCATTGACCACCACCAATCTTCACTCCACCTACTAGTTTTCCTAAACAACAACCCTCCCCAAACAAAACCCCCAAAATATTAGGTATTACCTATGACACACTTGACGCTCTTCTCCCACACTGACCAAATCACCTCCCTCAACCCAATTTGAAACCAAACACCATCCGAAACCCTTTCCCAACACAATCCTTTAGTGACAGAAACACACCCTACCACCACTTATAAACAACTCCTTAGGAACAAACATAAAACTATGCATCCCCCCAGGGAATGGTTTCTCCTCGCACTTCAAACCTAAACCAAAAAAAATTACAAATCACACAAAAACACCACCCTCAATAAATGGCATCGATGCACTAAACCAACCCTAATCCAAACATCTACATGACGAGATTCTACACCCTTCCAATCTCCACTCCACCTTGAGATGGACTCAATTTCTACAAAGAAAACACTAAATCCAACCCACTCATGCCACCAAATACCTCCAACCCTCCAGCACAGAGACTAAATTGGCCTCCCACCAGCAAAATTATATAATGACATCTACATCTTTGTGTCCCTTCCAATATGTCATGGCTTACAGGTATGCATGTCCTTCTAATCAAGGGGTACCTACAAACCGCTCCCAATAACAATTTACTAAACTTCCCCTACCAAAAAAATTTCCCTTATAGAAGAAACACTATCTAGAAGTGGCCAAATTGACCTCTTTCGCTCGGGAGCAGATCAGGTCATAACCCAAAAAAACTCTTTACAAATACAAATATAGATTCAAACTAGAAAATGTTACCTCCCCTTTGCACCAGATGTCACATTTCCCAGGACACAATGGAACACCTCCTTCTGGGTGCACCGCTCTGACGCCCCACGCTAACTTCTCCATATCTTCCTTCTCGACCCTTGTGGAACAGCCAAAGAGCGGTGGCCGGCTTGAGTTACCGGTGGCTCCCACTCTGGAAGTGGGACAGGGGCAGCATGTTTGTATATATATATATGCAGAGGTATAAGGTTATATATATATATATATATGCATATATATATATATATATATATATATATATATATATGTTATATATATATATATATATATATATATATATATATATATATATATATATATATATAAAGCGTTGTTATATATATATATGTATATATATATATATATAGATATATATATAGTAGGTGCACAGGTTGAGAAGCCACCAAAGGATGCCGGACGCCCTGAGCTGTGTCTATCAGTGTCTGGCTACTAGATAACGGCGCGCTTGTTATCTTATTTCGGTGTAAGGATTATTTATTTTTATTTATTTAAATAAAAATAAATAAATAAATGATGAATAAATAATTAAATAAATAATAATGTAAATAATAAAAATTATATATATATATATAGAGTTATATATATAGTATATATATATAGTTAAGTTACATATGTAATTTAGATATATAGTTATATATATATATATATATATATATGGTTATATATGGTATACATATATATATATATATATATATTATCACCATATATGGCCCCGCACCGCACTGCACCTTTTCCTGTGTGACTACTCCTACTACAGGTTAGGCTTATCGTATGGGGCAAAAATTTAATGGGGCTCTTGGTGGTGACGTAACCTCGTCGTAGACGAGGTCACGTCTCCATGTGCACCCCCCCCCTAAAAAATCGAAAAGCTCGTAGGAAGGTTGAAATTTGGAGAGTTGATCTAAAGCTCATCACTGAGAGTTGTGCAGTATCGAAATCAGAGGAAAGCTGGCATCGGCACCGGTGCTGGCTCCGGTGCGGTGCTGAGTTAGTAAATATGTGTGTAATAATACAATATTTGTACCTTTATATATGTTATTGGACCTGTAGATCTCGAAAATGAGGGTTATAAGTTTGTTATGCGTATCTGGGGACCCCCGAAAGGGGTTCCCTTCTTAGAAATGAACGAAATGCATAAGAGAAGTGGAAAATTGAGTCGGAGTCGGAGACAGAGAAGGAAGGCGTCGGAGAAGAAGTCTAAGTCAGAGTAGTCGGAGTTGACAAGCGCGTTTATTTACCCTCCTTACAAACCTCCTCGACAGAGTATTTTAGCATGTTTTGAACTCCATGAATATAGATTCTACGAGACGTAGGTTTAGATACGCCTGTTTCATTAAACATCTTCCATACTCAAAACTTCCATTTTGGTGTGAAATTAAGCCTTGAAAATAGAGGATAATTGAAGGTGGCTTGACTTAATGACACCCTCTTCTGCTAAATACATCGTTTTCGGCGAGTCTACTAAAACTATTGGTTTAGTTATGTACTCCTTAACCCACTTCTTGCAGCTTGGCTACATACACAGAGTAGCTCATTCTGTTACTCATTAAAATACGCTTGTTACTGGGAAGTATACAGATTGCATCCACATACACGTGAAAAAAAATCATAACCATCAGAGGTTTTCTTTTATATAAGATTAAAACTCTGCACCCTGGGATTTTGATTTCCCATTGTTAATGTCTTGTCATGGAGGTATATCTATTAAGAGTAACATAGTGCACACTTAGTGAAAATAGACACTGTTAAACAGAACTCAACCTCCTAAAGCTTTCAAGTCCACAACGATTATGACGCTAGAATAAGTTCTCAGGAGAAAAAAAGATAATATAAAATTAAGGATTACTAAAACAGTTCTAAACAGGAGGTTAAACCATGTTTTTCAGATTGAAACATATCACTTTGGGCCTTACCACGGCCTGTTTTCGGTTTATGTTTTGCAGTTGTATTTCCATGTTTCATTCAATGCTATCACACTTGGATCAAACTGATAAATGCTCAATTGGAACTAAGAAACAAACAATCTAATTTACGAAAAACAGTTTTCATAACAGAAGCTATTCTATTGCTCAATTCACGGTAATAACTAACATCATCGCCATTAAAAATTACTCATCTAACTACGGAATATAAACAGTTTTCATTAACAAAGTTCTGTTGCCTCAATCAACGTTGAAGAACTAACATCATTCCAGAAAACTTGAAGCCTACATTACATTACCACTTCTTTCGATAACATTACGCAAATACCTTCGAATCGTAAGGCTCTTACCCTAGCGTACTTATCATTAGGGTTACTTCATCAATGAAATATCAAAAGTGGTTCAAAACGGATTTATGTATGTCATTAATCAAGAGCAAAATTTATGTTCAGCCTTTTCCCTCCAAAACCGAACAGCTTTCAGCGATGAGCCCCGAGCTAGACTTGGTGAGATCACCCAAAGAGAAGGCATGAAAGAAACATCATCGGGGTACCCCGAAGGGAAGTTCATAGGCGGTTAAATTTTCATAAATGTTAATAATAGGAGTGTACCTAAAGCAAACACATCTCCTCCGAGAGAAATCCCAAGGGGATGAGCCCCCTGAAGGTGTGAATCCGCAGATGGGGGATCACCCCCAAAGGCTGTATATAGCGGTTGCTGGGCTTCACCGGAAAGACTGAGGGGAAGTGTAAACCTTCCTCTTAGAGGTTCGGTAAGCCGCGAGCTTACACCCCACTCGGAGGAGGATTCTCCCCAGCTTGCTGGATTCACACGCTGCCTTTTCAGGGGAGCTCAATCACCTTTGGCGATTTCTCTCGGGAGGAAGATGTGTTGCTTAGGTACTTTATGTACATAGTGAAGAATAGTTGAATTCAGGGCGGCTCATCCCTTGGGTATCTTCTCACTGGAGGAATGTAGTCGCTGTTAGTGCCACTTTATTACATAGTGATAATTAACGCTCTAGCACTCCCTCGGGGAACCCCGAGATGGGTATTCATGGATCTCTCTGGGGTGATCTCCAAGAAGTGGGGCTCGTCGCTGAAAATTGTTCGGTTATGTATCGTAAAGAATGAGATTATGTTGATGAGTAAGCGCATTGAGAGAGCTTTTGTATAAAGATGAAGTAACCCTAATGATAAGTTAAGCATGGTAAGCCTAACGACTTCGAAGGTATTGCGTCAATGTTTCGAAAGAGGGGGGTAGGTTAAAGTTTCTTATGGATGATGTTGTTAGCTTACCGTTGATGAGCAAAGACCTTTGTTAATTTTTCATTGTGCTTTGGTATGATGAACATGTCTCCCCGCATCTCTATGCTTGTTGTTGATTATCCCTTTACGAGTATTTCGTTATTTCCCAACGAAGTACCAAATTTTATTTCAGAGTTACTGAGTGTCATTTATTTAATAAATTAAAAATTTCACGTAATAACTGAATGCGTAAGAGGGCCGAATAAATATATGCTTGCTGTATTCCACCTAAGGTGCAAATAATAGGACCCCTTATTTCAATTTCTCGTTGAGAAGAAATCAATCAAGGATTTTCGATAAAATCGCGATATTCTAGTAAAATTTCCATACTAGGGTTAGATGGAGGACAGAGTGTTGTGTTCAGATCCTGATGTATACGGGACTCGTAGTGCGAAACATTACGCTTAGGGAAAGCACTAGTTGTTGTGAATGATGTCGTTGTTTTCTCTTTGCGTAAGTTGTCTAAATCATAATTTCTGTTTGCAATATATTTTTTTTGGATGACAATTCAATTTAAAATACCCTTTGTTAGAGTAAGCAAAACTATTGGAAGCCTATCGAAATGGCTCGACTGTTTGTGTTACATAGTATAGGAGTTTTCAAATTTTCGAACAGTCTGAAAATTTATACTACGCATTGATTAAAAAAATTAAAATATAACGGATTATTAACAATCACAGCTTAAACCGATGTATAGGATATCATTACTGAGGAACACTTGTATAGCATGATAGCACATGGTGTGAGTAATTCTATTTGATTATTATTTTCAGCTGAAACTTCGTGGTTTCTGGTGATAATGCTGGGAATCTTATCCAGGCGAGTGCCTGCTTGAGCTATTAAAACAATCGAAAATCTAAATAGAGTGATTACTTCTTCGCCTGCATGATGAGAATGAGGTAGCTAGTTAAATCTCATATAATTACCCGAAAAATGGATTTTTAGTGATGCAGAACTGTGCAATCTGATTTCTTACATCTTTCAAAAGATTTTTGGAATCCTGGAGAGATATATAGAATTTTCTCAATTTATGTTGAATCCTTTTATCATCCCACTTATGATTAGATTAAATTTTTTTTATCTTTACTACTACGTTTTGCTGAGAACTAAAACTAATGTAATTTGTTTGTCATAAAATTTCACAAGATTAGAGATATAAATAAATCCACTACAATAGTTATCTCAATGACACAAAAAAAAAAAAGTGTTTAGATTTCGGATATTGATTAAATTTCTTTACTGGCAAATATCCTATGAATAAGCATTTTGATCGAGCAATTTTTAAAAGAAATTTCTGCTGAGACTTACAAAAAGGATTTTCTTGCAATACGGTACTTCAACTCAAAAAAACTGTCCTACTTACATAAGACTCATTAAGATGAAATAATATTTACGTTTGAGCAGAATTTACTATAAATATTGATTAAATTTTGTGTTCTGATTTTTTTGCTAAATAGCTATCAAATAATTACTTATCTATAGCAATTTTGTCATTTTTCCTGACACAGCGAATCAGAAAGTTTATATATTTTGACTGAATCATATCGCATCTCAAAATTTGTTGATCAATGTATTACGAAATTTTTGAAAACAAAAAATTAGAAAAAGTAATAAAATAGTGTTGGATATTTTTTGTATATTATATCGCCGAATAGTGCTGACTCTCTATGTAAAAAAAAAATTTTTTTTTTAGTAATAAATTATCAAGAAGGAACTTGTGAGGCAGCAGGTTGCAAAATAACCAAGTTGGTATACAACAAATTTATTAAATAAAAAAAGGAGTGTTATCTCGTCAATTTTTACAAGTTGTAAAAAATTTAAATTTACAATGATGTATGAGATAGTACTCGTTCTTTGTGAATCACATTCAATTTATTTTGTAATTTTTACTTTTTTTTTCTTCTTTTTTTCCAATCAAAAAAAAGAAAAATTTGTTCTATATGTTATTTTTATTTTTTAAATCCGAAATCGACGGGCTTAAAAGTTTCTAAAAATTATAATTGGAAAGGAATAAAATTTCCAGTTCAATTAAGATATTTGTTTTTGTATACCAAATACTTTTGCCGCTGTTCATGTCTGTGAAATTATAAATTTTAAAAGTTTTTCCCGTGATGGTAGTAGGCACAGAAACTCATGTAGGACTATTCCAGTTACAGAAAAATTTATTCTTAAATAAAATAGTATGTGTATTATCGTTCGAAAGTTTATAAAGGCCATAAATAGTTTCAATTTCTCTATCAGTGATGAAATAATTAATAAAAATGTTGAGTCAATACACCATCATTATAAAAAAATTTTTATTGGCAAACTCTAAAAATTGAATAAAAAATCCAGAAAAACGTAAATTTAGTCTTTTAATTATTAACACTCATGTTTGGAATTCTTAGGAAGTGCATAATATATTGAGAGTGAATGATAAGACTATTTTTTGTTTAGAGAAACATTATTTTGATTTTGCCCAACAAGATTTTGTCTGCTGATCTCATGTGAAACTTTTCTAATGATTTTTCAAAAATTTTCTTCATTATTACACGTATCAGCTCGGCAAATAACTGTTGGGGAATCATAGATTCGAAAATTAATCTCTTAAATAAATATTTTATAACTCGTTTAGAGGTAAATAAGCTTGTGAAAGTATCATTGTGCAAATCGCATATTAAAATCATTAAAAATGTGATACCATTCACCCACTCAGTTCTGAATTTTATTTTTTTATATTTTTTTTTTTTTGCTTATACAAATAAAACAAATTGGAATCATTTTCCTTTTAACGGTTTTTTATCTGTTCTATTCAATACATGAATAACTTCTCAGGGTCATCTATTACTTCTGGCAAGATTCTACATATTTTGATTTTAGATAAATGTTTTGTAAACTCAAGAGGTTTGCCGCTGCATATGGGAAACTTTTTGAAAATTTCAGAAAAATTTTCCATAAACCCAGAATCTCCCGTTACTTCCCATTCATACTAAAAAATTATATTAATAAACGAAAAAAAATGTGTAATCTTCCCAAACAATAGCTTGCTCTTGAAAGTTTGCTGATGCATGAATATAAAAAGTTGTATCGTGATTTTCATTCATGGAGCTTGCCAAAATTGAAACACCCCCCCCCGCTGATCCCCAGTTACATTGTGTAATAAAAATATCTTTTGTGTCTTCTATTGATGAATTAATATTTAATCTACCACATTAGAAAGAGCATTACAAGTGTCATAACACAAGAAAATATTATAAAACCTAAAAATCATTGGAATGATTGATTATACTACCTTCAAATTATGGTTAATTGATCCTACGTCCTAATCGTTCCCCTATAAATTAAACCTGTTATGTTTTTATATGTATTTATATATTGTTTTTTTACGTATTTATATAACGCTGTCTTGTTATCAATGTAAATTTTATGTGATAAATCAGTGAAAATCTCTTGTAAGTATTACCATATTACTCTTCAATTGTTATTTGTATTGAATAAGTTGTTAATGATAGCTCATTTACTCTTGTGTGTGGTTGTGTGTAAGTATTGTTATGTTCTATTATGTTTTTCTAAGCTTTTTACAAGGAATTCAAACTTTACTAAATGTTTGTGTTTTACCCGTTAGTGGTTATTATGGTAGTTTAGAGTAAGTTTACTGGTAAACCTTCTATGGTCTAGAAAAATTAATTACTATTTGTAATTGGGAACTATTAACATTGATATGTTAAGAGATTAATTGCTTATAGACAAATAGTTAGTCGTAAATATAGGGCTACGTTATTTCTGATATTATATATTGCTGTGTTATGTATAACTTACTTACTATGTTTTATATTAATAGATGGAACTTTAGTTATAAGAGTAGAATCATTTTTTTTATATTTTTAACAGTTATTCATTGGTATCAGTGAAATATAAAGAAACTTGTTTTTTATTTTCTATAATTGAGTTTATATCATATCCTCAAATAAATATGATATATTCGAAAGTTACTTGTAAACTATATTACTTTAATGGGTAGTATAGGGTATGAATATGAGGTCTAATTAAACTAACCTCATAATTTAACTGAAATCTATTAATAATACTTTTCATATTCCGAGAATCTGATAACAAAGTCCATTAATATAACATATATTTCAAAATGAATAACAATAATATTTGATTAATCATTTCATACCTAATAATAGCATTAATTATTATATAACATAGAGACAAAACGTAAGCAGACCACGCACACCGCGGAATGCTCAATCTAGAGGATTTGGTGTGTGCCCACGTTGCCAAAACCCCATCTACAACTTATAGATTATATAGAGTGTGAATAATTTTTAATAATGAATAACCAAATTACATGCACTTTATATGCCCAATAAAAATGAATTCCGACATCTCCGTATATTACACTTTTCACACCAAAAGACTTCTCCATAGGACGCTTCTCCTACCTAATATCACTCGTCCCATTTTGCTCATATCTCTTACAATATAGCACTGTGCGCCACACCCCTACACATGTAAGAATAATAGATGTCACAGACAAGACCGCGGACATTGGCGTACCTCTCTCAGTCTACCGACCTGTATGTTCCGCGTAGTTACAATCCTCAACTTATAATATTTAATAAGAATGCGCCCAGAGACACACCCAAATTAGTTATTATTCCTACCGATAAAGCCCGTAACCCGTGTATGGAGCGCGATAGTCTAAGTTAAGCTCGTCCCCACAAGTGGCAAACCCAAAACATAGAGTTTAATAATTAAGAATTGACCAAGTAGACCTTAAGAGTATGGACTGGACAGTCGCAACCCCTCTACGAATATACCATGTCCGCGCTGAGACTTTAACCCTATAACAAATAAACTTAAATATTATAAAAGATAACAATAAAACTTTAAGTAAACAGCCGGATTTACGTGTGCATTAAAAGTTAATGTTATAGAACTATGTTCCCACGAACACTAAAATAAAAATAATTAATAAATTAAAGAAGCGGCTAAATTCAATGACCCCTCTTGAATGTTCCAGTCAACCCATAAATTTAAATAAATAAATAAGTAAATAATACTTAAGTGAAAATCATTATATGGGTATATCAACATATCTAATGAACTGTCCCTAAAGTCAACGAATAATAGATATTATAAAATAATAAATATATTAAGACATGCCGCTAATTATGACATTTACTTAGAATATATGAGTCCTCAGTCATAACATTCAATGATTAATAAATAGAAAATATAATACTTAAAAGATAGCACGCATAGTACCTTTTAATAAATATTATACGCAGTCATATACAAATAAAAATGTATATATATTATATATAAGTATACTTCATTTCATATTTGCCTCTTCAAATAGAAAATATATGATCCCAGTATAACAACCAAAATCAATAAAAATATGAATAATATAAACCAATTTACAGAATATAAAATACGTTTATTATAAGAGGCAAGCATGAGAACCGCTAATCGTGACCGACCTCGTCCGCAATCAACTTCTCAATAAATAACTTACCGACTAAATGTACACCCACAGATAATTAATTATATACCCACCTTATTTACACCTAATCCTCATAAAGACTCTCTCTGCAGTCAAACTCAAAATCAACGTAATCGATATAAATACGAATTACAGAGCTCCAGCTGCATGGTCCCTTTTTAGACGTTTTCCGGCACGATTCTATATAGATTTAGGAGAACTTTTCATATCAATCCTGTGAGACCACATGCCTGACAATTGATCCCCTCTATAGAATAATTGATATCCCAGTTCAAAAACCCATAATAAATAAATATATTAGAATTAAAGGAATATAATTTATAAAATAATAATATAATTTATTGTATATATATAATGTAAATAGATAATATTATATAATATAAGAAGTCAACTATCTATCTGTCTCACTTACCTATAGGACATTAGTCACTCAATATATAGATTTATATATATATTATATTATATATTATATATAGTATATATAACAGAAAACATAAAAATAATTATAATTAAAATATTAAAGAGTAATTAATATCAAGAACCGCATAAGCGGCTCTTAATCTTTAGTAATCTTGTTCCAGTAAATTTATCATGAATTATTAAAAATGAAATAAAAATTATATTTCTTGATCATAATTATGCTTATATTGCTAAGTTATGACCTGGTTTGACTGGGACAGTCTTAATAGGCCCATGCGGCTTCTGGATAATTAATTATAATTATTCTATTATATCTTATCTGAGATTATTATATTATGGATTAGACTTGACATTTATTAGAGGGACCTATGCGAATTTATTTAATTATTATTTCTTATAATTTATAATAAATATTTTGATTATGTTGGTGTTGATACTGGGTACAAGTTGTAATATAGGTAAGGCTCTCCCTATTGGTGACTATTCTATAAAATTTATAAAATGTAAATAACCCCATAAATTACTAAATATTAAAGTATAATATGTAAATACTTTAGATATTTTTATTCACATGAACATACATAATATATTTATAATATATATATATATATATATATATATATATATATATATATAATATAATAATATATATATATATATATATATATATATATATATATATATATATATATATATATATGATAATATATATATATATATTTATAAATAAATATATATATATATATATATATATATATATATATATATATATATATAATATAATATATATATATATATATATAATATATAATATATATATATATGTATATATATATATATATATTATATATATATATATATATATATATATATATATATATACTATATATATATATAAGTAATATATATATATATATATTATTTATAATATATATATATATATTATATATTATTATATATATATATAGTATATAAATATATATATAATATATATATATATATATTATATACGATATATATATTTATATATGTAAATTATACTATATAATATATATTACTATACTATATATATTATATATATATATATATATATAATATATATCACATTATATAATATGTATATAGTAATTAATATATTAGCTATATACTATATAGATATGTTGCTCCTCGGACTGAAACAAAGATGAAAGGAAAATGTGAAAATTGAGTGCGTGTGATGTTGAATGTTGTGCGTGCTGGTGTGGAAGAGAATGCGAGAGGGAGAGAAGGAGTTGCACATTTTGATGAGTGACCTGTGGTACCAAAGCTATGGTAGACTTTGTGTGTGTGAGTCCTCGAAACTCTAATGGTTAAATTTAAGTTTGAAAAGGTCAAGGGGTGGGTTGTGACGTATGGTCATCTGAGGTAAACCCGTTAAGAGAGTAACCGATTTTT
>JABUQX010091310.1:20000-49813 GCA_015478945.1 Trachelipus rathkii | reverse complement strand
AGGTAAAGAGAGTAAATGAAGTATGTGAGATGTTGGTCATGTGAAAGGATGATGATAGTGTGTAAGCGTGGTATAGTGTGAGTGTTTGAACGACCGGCTGGGACGAAATATCGATCGGAACGAATTGTTGAGGAAAATTGAGTTTGGCAGAGCGGAATAAAGTGCTGCATAGAGGATCGTTCGTATGGCATGCGGTGTGCCCAGGCAGGATACCCTTAAAAAAAACCCAATTACATTTACGATAGTAGGCCCGTCCCCGTCCATGAAGCTTAGTGATTTTTCTGTCTGTGACGATTTTAACTATATGGTCGAGGCGGTAAGCTGGCTTTCTTTCGAATTTGTCATACTCCTAGCTTCTTTTCCCTTGTAGCGCCCCTTATTCCGTTCTTGGGAAGAGAGGTTAGTAAGAAAGAAAGAAGATATATTATATAATATATATTTATATTATAATAATTATATATATATATATTATATATATATATATATAATATATATTATACTATATATATATATACGATATATATATATATATATATAAATATATTAATATATATGATCTGACTGTTGTCGATAGAGGACAGAATAGAAAATAGAAGGAGAAACGACGAGAGAAGAAACTGATGACTACCTGAGAAGAATTCATCGAGATTGCGCGTATCTCTCTCAAGCTTATACTTCTCACACCTCTAGATCTATATAGCTATCAGAATTCAGATTTCAAGTCTTTTCTCTAAACTCTTCCGACACACCGTCATTATCATATTAATTATATATCATATATATTCTTATTATATAATAATATATATATAGCTAAATATTTATATATTATATATCATATATTATATATATTAAATATATTAGTAATTATATAAGTTATATAATTCTTTCTTCTCTTACTCCTCTCTTCACCAAGACTGGGAGTAAGGTGCCGCTACAAGCATCGGAAAGAACGTAGTGAGAGTATGACAAGTTCGAAAAAGAGCCCAGCCCTTACCCCCTCCTTCGGTCAGCCATAATTAGTTTAAATCGTCCACGACAGGGATAATCCCCCATAGAGTTCTGGACCGAGACGGCCTCACTATGGAAATCGTTCAATGTAAGGGTTCAATCCCTGGCAGTGTGCCACACCCATCCCCATACTAAAAACCCGCCATTCTCTGCCTACATGCACTTTATTCTCGCTCTCCCAAACTCACATTCTCTACCCCTCAACATTCGTCACCGACTCGTATCCACTTCTCTTCGTCTCCAGCGGCGTCCAACACACTTCACCACTATACAGCGCGAACCACGACTATCATTTCATCCATTTCCACATGACCAAGACCATCTCAACTCTCATTTTTCTCTCTTTTACGCCGCTTTTTCTTCTACACCACACATCTCTAATAAGTTCATTCCCTCATTTATAATTCTTCGAACTAGCACTGGCTCCCCCTAGATTGTCCATTGAGCACGATAACCTTAGATTTACTTTTCTTCCGACCTGTCTCATACCATACCTACACAAGGTAACACAACGATTACCCTAATGTACCCCTAGCGCAATCACCTTAGTCTTATTCCATTTATGACCCAGCAACCTTCTCCATTCACAACTTTCCTACTACACTCTGCATCATTCCTTCCCTTTTCATCCAACAATCCTAAATATAAAACTCAGACACTTGCTCAGCTGCTCACCATCTAACATAACTACCACACGAGGACTGTCCTCACTCACAACCATAACCTTACTTCTTATTACGTTTACTTTCAAACCTCCTTTTACATACCCTGCCAAACTCCTCTACCAATCCCTCAAACTTCTTCAGATTTGCCACACAGTACCAAATCATCCGCATATAATAGGTAGGGCACCTCCACTCATCTCCATTCTCCATTCTATTCTAACACCATTCCTGCCATCCCCACCTCGAATTCTTTAAACCCCATCCATAATACAAATTGAAAACCAAGGAACACAACACAACCCTGTCTCACTCCGTTATTAATCCTAAACCAATATCACCATTGACACCATTTATCTTACACACGCTTCACTATCGTCATACAATACTTTTGATTCCATTTTCAGAAGCCTACCACAACACCATATATCACTAATCCTCCATAAGTTCCCTATTAACTCCTATCATACGCCTGTTGCAAAGTCCAAAAACCTAAAACTTAATGTATTCTCTTCTCCCCATTTTCTCATCATTTGTCTTTAACTTGTGAAGATTGCATCCAACACATCCATCTACCACTCCTAAACGCACCTTGTTCTTCAACCAATCATCTCAGTATCTCGACGCACTCTTTCGACCCAAATGCCAGCAGTATACCTTCCCTACAACACCAATAAACTAATCCCCATTAATTTCTACAGTTCCCCTTTTCTCCCTACCCTTATACAAGGGTACTAGTTACCGCTCTCCTCCAATCCCTTTGGAACTATACCACCATAAACGCTTTATTACACAACTTCCAAATCCAATCAATCACCATCTCGGGCCTCCGCTCTTGATCATTTCACAGTATTTCATCTATTACCTGCAGATTTACACATTTCTTCAACTTCCTCACTTCTACCCATTACCTCCTCCTTACTAATAACCTCATCCAAAATACCTATTTCTTCTTGCACATCAAACCCACACACATTCATTAACTATCACCTCTTAATTACTGTTAATATTGTGCAGATTCTCGAAGTGTTCTTCCCACACTCCTCTCACACCCATTTCATCAGTACAAAAGCACCATCCCTATTCATTATTCTAAGCAGATTTCCCCTTATTTCTCATTTCTTAACCTTTCGCGCTCCTTCCAGAAGAGCTTCCGTATCCCTATGTAAGCCCATTCATCCGGTCCTTCCAAACTGTATTTACACTCTTGTTTCTCCTACGTATACAACCTTTTAGTATTTCTGTTTTCCTCCTTATATATTCCAAGGATCTTTCTTTTGAGTCTTCATCCTTTGCTTTTAGCTTCATTCAACCACGCTTCTTTTTACCTTTAACCGCTTCATCGCCTCTCATATGGTACCACCATTCACTGCTTAACATTCTAACTTCCTACTTTTAGCACATCCACATACTCCTTTGCACTAGGCAACAATTGCTTCCTTCATTTGCCCCCAGATTTGTTCAGTATCAACTTGTTCACATTCAAACGTTTTACTAGCGAGCGCTCTTAATACTTATCCTTATTCCTTGCTCACTAACTTCTCACTCTTTAATTTTACCCGACTTCCTTTCGTATCACCTTCCTCTCCATTCAAGCCCCCACTAACTTAATTTTAATAGAACAACATATGATCCGATAATCCATTCCTAAACCCCTAACTGATTACATCCAACACATATTCAACATCTCCTCTTCACCAACACTAAATCAATCATACTTTTCACTTCGATACCATCTCTACCTACACCAACTCTAGTATACTTATGGATACTCTTGTGTTTAAAGAAGTATTTACTTACACACATACCTCTCTCTTCACAGAAATCAATCACCTTCCTACCATTCTCATTTTCTCCCGCCACCCCAAAACCACCTGTTATACCATCCCTTTTTTGATCACCTATCCAACCATTCAGGTCCCCCAAAACTATCAATCTGAAGCTCCTACTCACCCCATCCAGAACATCATTCAGATTATCCCAAAAAATCGTACTCTCTTCAACGTTTCCCTCAGATGGACCATACGTCACAACCACACATACCTTGACCTTTTCAAACTTAAATTTAACCATTAGAATTCTAGGAAAAAAACAAATCAAAGTTCGTACCATCGTTACCGGTGACTGCATGTGGGTATGTAGGAATCCTTCTCTTCCTCTCTCATTCTCTTCCACACCAGCACGCACTGTAAAGAATAAAACTAGTGCGAATGTGGCTATGGTAGTGAGAGAAGTAGTGTTACCAATGTGTGTGTGTAAACCGAAGCGAATGTTGAGCGATAATGGACCAGAGTTTGTAGGACAGGCGTTTGAGGAAATGTTGAGTGATTGGGGAATTGAGCATGTGAGGACTACCCCGTATATGCCTAGTTTGAATGGTTTGGCTGAGAGAACAGTACGAACGTTGAGCGAGATGTTGCGAATGATGAGTGAAAAGGAGAATGATTGGGATTATTGGCTGGGAAGAGTGTTGTGGCGTTATAATAGATGTGCATAGGGCACACTGTATGTCTCTGTGTAATGTATGTGATGAATTTGAGAATTGTGTGAAACCTATGTTGGGATTGCCTGAAAGTATAGAAGTGTGGAGAAAAAGAAGTTGTGAGTTTGCTAGTTTTCTAGATAGGGATAAGTTTTTAAAAAGTGAATTGTGAAATGGCCGTTTGGAATGTGAGTAAGATGAGAAGAGAAAGTTTGAGGGGCCGGTATATTGTGAAAAAGGTTTGGTCGAATGGGGTTAGTTAGCGAGTGAGAAGGATGGTATTGTGAATGAGTTTAGAGCGCATCAGATGCAGTTGAGGCCATGGAGGGAGCCGCCTGGATATTTGAAGGCTCACCCAGTATATGAGTTTTTGGTGAATGACGATGAAAGGGACGAGAAAGTGGAAGGAGTGGATGACCTGTGGTTGAAAGGGAAAGAGTTAGTGTTGGTTGAGGAGAAAATAAGGAAAAAGAAACGTAAAGGCATGAAACCAGGGACATTGAAAGGATTGTTTGATGAGGACGATGAAAATGATGAGTATTTTTCGGGGTTTTGGTGGGATAATGGAGAAAATGAACAGAATTTGAAAAGAAGTACGTATACTGTATGTAAGTTTCCATTAGATGAGAGTGAAAGTGTGTTAGCATGATTGAGGGATGGATAGGAGTGTGAATATGAGAGTGGAAGATGTGGATAAATTCTGTATGGAATTTCAATGAAGTGGTGAATGAGATAAAAGCGAATGCAAGGGTGAGAGAGATTGGTAAAGAAATTTTGGAAATTTCACGGGAGATAAGTAGGTTAGAAGGGATGAATGAAGTGAATGAATTGGTTGTTGTTGAGAAAGTTGAAAGTGAAAATAGGGACGAAGTTCAGGAAATTAGGAGGCCGTGCACGCGGAGTAGAGGTCGAGTAGAAGAGTATGATTGGGTTATGAAGAAGGGATTATAGAAGAATGGAATATATGATGAATGATAGTTGGTGTGGTTGGTTCAAATATGATACAAACTTAGGTGGGAGGGATGTGGTGATCTGTAGGTAGGTAAGTATGTTTAAAGTATAAGTCCATGATGAATGATAGTCAGGCAGGCCACTTTGAATTCAAAGGATGTCCAGGTATGTGAAGAAAGTCTATTTTTGTTTGTTTGTATTATATTACTTTATTGCTTCATTGCTTATTATTATTATATAATTTATATTTTTATCTACCTGGGGGCATGAATTAAAACAAGACTGCGAACACGTTGGTGGTGCTGGTTTGAGATTGGGATAGCCAGCCTTAAAGTTCGATTTCCTGTGGTCATCCTGTGTTACCCCCTGCATAGGGGATAAAGCACGTTAAAAGGTAGTAAAAGGTAGTTTATATTCATTATGAGGGAGAGTACACGCATACTCGAACGATGAAATTACCTCCCATTTTTAATGGTGCGCCTTTCTCTTTTGCGTTCATATTCTTCACACACTCATCCTCCAGGCAAATATTACTAACCACCATTTATCCACATATCATATAACACATGATTAAAGTACACACCCCACTTCTAGATAACACCTTACAGACATCCTTACTCATATCCCTGTGTGCGGGGGAGAAAGAATTTCCCACATCGTATGTCCTGCGTCGTCGTTCTTAGAAGTCGACTAAGGGGCGGTGGTAGTTATGTTGGCTGCCCATTACCACCTATCTCTTGCTAGGAATGCTGATGCAGCCTCGGAGATGGTCGTGATCGCCGGTAAACGACCTTCATCTTTCCGCGAAAATTGTATCGAATCGTTATGGTACATGCGAAATCTTTCGAGCGAATATAATGTTGAGGAGAAGAAGAGAAGAGGAATGGATGTATTAGAAAGGGCAAATTTGATTTGCTCGCTGTGACTGAAACAAGATGAAAGGAAAAAGGTGAAATTGAGTGTGTGATGTTGAAATGTGTGTGGTTGCTGGTCGTGAAGAGAAATGAACAGAGGAGAGAAGGAGTAGTGCAATTATGAAGTGACCGTTGTGGTACAAAGCTATGGTTAGACTTTGTGTGTTTGTGTGTGTGGGTCCTAGAATTCTAATGGTTAAATTTAAGTTTGAAAAGGTCAGGTATGTGTGGTTGTGAGTTGTGACGTAAGGTCCATCTGAGGGAAACGTTGAGAGAGTGCGTATTCTTTGGGATAATTGAATGATGCTTTGGATGGGGTCAGTAGGAGCTTCAGATTGATAGTGTTGGGGGACCTGAATGTTGGATATGTGATCAAAAAAAGGATGGTATAAAGGTGCGTTTTGGAGGTCGGAGGAAATGAGAATTAGGAAGGATTATTTCTGTGAAGAGAGAGTATTGTGTGTAAGTAATACTTTCTTTAAACACAAGAGTATCCAAAGTATACTAGAGTTGTTGGTAGATGGTATCGAAGTGAAAAGTATGATTGATTTTGTGTTGGTGAGAAGGAGATGTTAAGTATGTGTTTGGATGTTAAATCAGTGCAGGGTTTTTATGGGATTATCGGATCATCATGTTGTTCTATGAAAATATAAGTTAGTGGGGGCTTGCTCTTACATGACGGTTATCCTAAAATAAGTAGGTAAAATTAAGAGTGAGAAGTTAAGTGAGCAAGAGAATACATATAAGTATGTAAGAGCGCTGCTAGTAAATCGGTTGAAGTAAACAAGTTGATACTGAACAAATCTTGGGGCAAATAAAGGAAGCAATTTTAGTAGTGCACAAGAAGTATGTGGATTGTCCTAAAGTAGGAAGTAAGAATGTAACAGCAATGGTGGAATGAAGAGAGTGATTGAGCGGTTAAAGGTTAAAAAAGAAGCTTGGTTGAATGTACTAAAGCAAATGATGAGTTCAAAAGAAAAGCATGTTTGGAATTGTATAAGGAGGAAAAAAGAAAATACTAAAAGTTGTATACGTAGGAGAAAAAAAAGAGGGTAAATGAACAGTTTGAAGGAGGATGAATGAGGGCATACAAGGGAATAGGAAGCTCTTCTGGAAGGAAGCGGAAAGGTTAAGAATGAGAATAAGGGAATCTGCTTAGAATAATGAAAGGGATGTGCTTTTGTAACTGATGAAAATGGATGTGAGGGGAGACTGTGAAGAACACTTTCGAACAATCTGCCACATATTAACAGTAATGATGAGGTGTTAGTTAATGTGTGTGGTTCTGATGGTGCAAGAAGGAATAGGTATTTTGATGATTATTAGTAAAGAGGAGTAATGGTAGGGTGAGAAAGCTTGTTAAAACGGTAAATTGCAGTATTAGATTGAAATTACTAGTGAAAAATGATCAGACGCGAGGCACCTGATGTGAATTGATTGATGAAGTTGTGTAATAAAGCGTTTATGGAGGTTATAGTTCCAAGGGATTGAGAGAGCGGGTAATAGTACCCTTATAAGAGTAGGGAGAAAAGGGTAACTGTAGAAATTAAGGGGAATAATTATCGAGTGTTGTTAGGGATGGTATAGCTGCGTATTTTGTCGAAAGAGTGGTCCGAGTGACTGAAGGGCACTGATGTGTGAAAGAACAAGGCTTTAGAGTGTTAGAGGAATGTGTGATCAAATCTTTACATTGAAACAAATGATTGAGAAAAGAGGGAAGAAGAAGAATAAAATTATTATTTAGGTTTTAATGGATTTTAACAACAGGCGTATATGATAGATTAATAGGAAGCTTATGGCAGGATTTTGACATATGGTCGTTGTGGTAGCTTCTGAATGGAATCAAAGATGTATGACGATGGTGAAGCGGGTGTAAGAATAAAGGTTGTTCAAGAGTGGTTTAAGATTAATAGCGGAGTGAGACATGGTTTTTAGTCTCCTTGGATTCAATGTGTCTATGGAGGGGTATGAAAGAATCGAGGTTGATGGCAGAGAATGTTAGAATGATGGAGAATGCGAGAGGATGGAGGGGCCCTTACCTTACTTGTATGCGCATGAATTTGGTTCTTGTGTGGCGAGTCTGAGAAGTTTGAGAGGATTTGGTTGGAGGAGTTGAGGTATGTAAAAGAGGGTTTTGAATGATAGTAAACGTAGATAAGAGTAAAGGTATGGTTGTGTGAGTGACGACAGTCCTCAGTGTGAAGTTATGTTAGATGATGAACAGCTGAACAAGTGTCTGAGATTTAAATATTTAGGGGCATGTGTTGGATGAGAAGGAACGTATGATGCCAGGAAAAATAAATGTAGTAGGAAATTGTGAGATTGGCAGGAAGGTGGCTGGATGCAATTAAAGGCCGTTGGTGGATGTGTAAGGACTAAGTCTTGAGTGCGCTAGAGTTCTTACATGAGGGCATGTTGTTACCTGTGTTATGGTATTGGTAGTGAGATCTATTCCATTGTTCGGGAGACAACTAAGAAGTTTAGTAGATCTAAAAGCGTTGGCAATGTGCTTCATCGTTGAGAACAATTAAAAGAAATGCGTTACAGATCTAGGGCATCGCCTAGAACGAAGTGTGAGTAGTAGATCAGAATTAATTTATAAAGTGAGGAATTAGTTTTGGATCTTTAGGTATTTCTTTAAATTCTATTTCAGACCAATTTAATGAAATTCCGCTATACATATATAGTAAATAGTTCGAATAGTGTTGGTGTGAAGATAAAGCGGGTAAATGAGAGAATAAATTAGAATAAGTATGTTGATATTAGATGGTTTGGTCATGTTGAAAGGATGAATGAAAGTCGGTTGATTATAAGCGGATGGTATAAGTGGAGTAGTTGTAGTTGGAATTACCGAATCCTATATTATTATATATATTAATTATTATATTAAGTATAATAGTATATATAATATATATATATATAGGCTATGGTGAGATATCGAACTACTCGAAATAAGATGTGAAATGATTTTAGAGTCGAGTAATTATACTATAATATAATATAGTTATAAGTTTTGTTTGTGGATGTTCATTGCGATACTTGCTGATAGCGAATGTCTGAAATTAGTAAAGTATTATAACATGTTCGAGCTCGTTCGCAGTAGTGCCAATTGCTACAGAGTATTATAAAAGGTTGTGGTTAGATCGCTAATTGGGCAATTAGTAGGATAGGGGGGAAATGGTGAGCAGATGGATTGCCGTTCTTAAATGTGCGGTTTTTATTCCGGAGTGTGCTTTAGCCATTCCTGCTGAGCACTGCAATTTCGCTACTTTTTAACAATTATCCCGCAATAGCATTCCGCAACATTTTGTTTCGTGGCGGTGTTTGGAGTAGTACCGCGAACTTGCAGGATGTGGAAATTTCGGACTTATTCTTGCTGGCGAAATATCCCTCACGCTGGGCCAGGGGAGCTCGATTAATGAACTCTCCTACTTACTAATTGTACTCAGAATATTTAACCTCATTAGTTAATTACTAGAGGTATTATATTTTATTATATATATTCATATCTACCTATATAATATTATATATTATATATATTTATAATATTAACTAATATAGGTATTCCCTATTGATATTGCTACTTCAATTATATAAGGTGTATTTTACTGTTCTATGTGACGATAACTTTATATCATACATACTATATATATAATGGTAAAGATATATATAGCGGTATTACGTTATAATAATATACATAAATAGTATGGGCTTCTTTATTCTTATCACTAGACTGTTAGTCTATATGTTCTCCTTACTGCCTTTCCTTTTCGTAATTGCTTATGTACAGCACCTTTATACCTACCTCAATTTTTGAGTTATATATTAGGCAAAGTTAGTATATATATAATAAGTATAGTTTGGTAAATATTTGTAAAGTATAAGAATATAATTGCATACAAAGATTATTATATGATTGTTTATGTAGCTTGTATAGTATATATATATAGGAATTGATAGTGTATATATATATATATCTAGATAGTATAGTATAAATATATAATTAGTGAGATATGATTGGAGGGTATAATATAGTATATATGTTTATTTTTATATAAAATTTTTAATAATGTTTATATTATATTATATATATATATATATATATATAATATATATATATATATGTGAAAATATTTTTTTTATTATATATATTATATATAGTAATATATATATATTATTATATATATATATATTAAATATAATAGTAGGTATAACGTAAGATCATCCACCTGAATAAAGTATTAACGTGAGTATATATATATAATAGTCACTATTACGTTAATATATATATATATACTTATATATTATATATATATATATATATATATATTCCGTTGTGGTTTACCTTGTTCTTTCTTTTTTCTCTCGCGCCGAGGCTTCTTGATTTGTCTATTAGGATGCAAGTAGAGGAAGTGTGTGTTGGATTATCGTTTTGTTTTCATTTTGATCTGTTTGACTTCTTCTTTATTTTTTTTCTTTTTCCAGTATTTATACCCGATGCTGAAGCACAGTGGTTTCTACCAGAGGGTATATTTTTTTTGTTAAATATCATGTTGGCTTATGTTTTGGCCATGACTTTGTGGTGCACACGAGAAGATTGACGATTTCACGCTTGACGAGAGAAAGTGTAAATAAATATTTTATATAATTTATTTTAGATTTTATTCTATCCTAATTTCTTTTTGATATTATTGATTTTATTGATTATTACATTATTGTAATGTGGGTGAAAGCGAACGTGTTCAGTTTTATAGGTTCTTTTTTCATTTTTAGTTTGTTTCTTGTCCGTTCAAAGCTTTTGTGTTTGGTTTGGTATTGAAGACTGTTGTTGCTCTCCCTACTCAGCCTGAGGAAGGAAACAAGCTTCGACTTGATTGCCAGAGCGAGGTGGTTAGGAATTATTATATTTATTTATTATCATTATATTATTATTATTATTATTATTGATGCTTATTATTATTATGCTGATTGTTATTATTTTGCTATGGTTATTTTATTTATGGTAAGAGAATGAAAGTCTTTAAGGTGTAATTGTTTTTTCAGTTGGCTGTTTTTTTTCGTTTGACGGATTGTCAGGGATTGAAGAGTCACGAATCTGAATCTTTATAGAGAAAAAAAATAAACTGATGTTTCCAGGTAAGGATATTTAATTTATTTATTATGCATTATTGTTTTCATTTATTTGTTGTTGTTTATAATTTTTAATTTTTTTAAACGTGATTTAATTTGATTGCATTATTTAATTTGATTTCAATTCATTATTAAATTTGCTTTATGCATTATTTATTGCACCGTTCAATTTGGCTTTCTTTGACTTTGATTGCATCGATTTTAATTATGGAATGGATCTCATTACTTTGCTTTAATGTAATTATTTAATAATTTAATTAAAAAGAATATAATTTAAAATTAAAGAATGTAATTCAAGATTCATTGAAATTTTGTTTAGGTATATATTTATATTTTTTATATTTATTTTATTTTGGTTTTCATATTTAGGTTTATTTTCCTTCTCCAGCTTTTTTTTGTTTTTTGGCTTTTGTTTGGCTGTTATTGGATTGAACCTTTGGATCGACGGCTGATCTACGCACTCCGCAGGAGACATTGTAAATATTGTAAAAATTAATGTAGAGAAAAAAACTACTTAATAGAACAGTTGAATAGAGAAAAGACTATTCAATAGAAAAATTGAAATAGTAGAAAAAAGACTTAACAGAAATAAACTGAAACCCAGTGAAAGAGACAATAAAAAATTTAAAAATAGATATTAGAAAAATGACTGAAAATAGAGAATGATTCAATAGAAAAGAATTAAAATAGAAAAGAAATTATTGGAAAATTATAAAAGGAAAAAGACTATAGAAAGAAATAAACTAAAACAAACTTTGAAATAAATAGTGAAATAGAAAAAAGACTTATTGTTGTGGAAAATTAGAAATAGAAAAAGACTATTATATGAAGTGCAACTACAAACTAACTAAGACAAAAATAAATTTATGCATTTTATTTTGAACATTTTTTTTAGGATTAAGGTTAACAATTTTTAGGATTAAGGTATTTTAATATTTAGATTTAAGAGTTCCGTCAATTTACTAAAATTATTTATTTAAGGTATCGGTATCGGACGGTATCGGTATCGGCCTGGATCGGTATCGGACGGTATCGGTATCGGCCTGGATCGGTGTCGGTATTGGTTTATAGAGGTATCAGTATCGGCTTTTGTAATTGGTGTTGTGTGGAGGATTTGTTGTTGTTTGGATTTTTTAATAAATTCTTATTGGTTTTGTTTGTTTCAGTGTTTTCTTTTTTTTTCCTGCGTTTTATTCTTCCGTTAAGAGACTCACGACCTAAAACGAATAGTGAGCGGGATCGAACCCCACCACATATTGTGGAGAATCGAACCCACCACACTATGAGTCATAAACTTTTATGTTTTGCGAAGAAACATTTCAATAAAAACATATTTTTACTGGCCCAAAAGCAGTAAAGCCGTTTCGTCAGCTGAAACATTTATTCTCGGACATTCCATGTACCCATACGATTCATACAGTTTCGCCGAAATATAGAAGGCCGCGCTTACGGCGATACGACCTTCTCCGAGGCCTGCATTAGCATTCCTGGCAAAGAATAATAGATGGTAGTAGGCAGCCAACCCAACTATCACCGTCCCTTAGTCGGCTCCTACGACACGCAGGACATACAGTGTGGGCAATTCTTTCTCCCCCCACACAGGGATGAATGTAAGATGTCTGTGATAAAGAAGGTGGATTGAAAGAATGGAAAATTTATAAAAATGGAATGGGGAAAGATAAAGAAGGTTTTTTGAAAGAAAGAAAGTGCATTTAAATGCTTTAATGCAGCGAAGTGCATACAAATCACATACACGTGCTGGGGGGCGGAGGTTCACACAAAAGACCCATCTGCATTGGTTCTCACAGCTATATATATATATATATATATATATATATATTATATATATATATATATAATTATAGCATAATAAGGGGGATATTATCACAGATGAATTTAGAGATGAAAAAAGGTTAAGCTACATTCTCACCACTAGGAATGCTTTTAGTCATATTTTTGGTGAGGATCTGCTTTTCGTAATTAATTTAGTATTTTTACCATTCTTTATAAGAATGGAGTAATTTTATCATCAATTCAATACTTTTTAGATTGTAAAATTATTTAGAATAATTTTATGAGTTTTTGCAATAATATTTAATATTGTAAGTTTATTTTGAATAATTTTAAGAAAGATTGTAAAAATATTTATAACAATATACAAGTAAGCGTTTTAAGAGAGAATGGTATAAAAGAGCGAGCTTTATACATACAATTGTTCATTCCTGGTTCATTCTTTGTTCGCCGCTCTTCATATCAAGACTCTTGACGTGTATTACTTAAGTTTAGTGAGGATTAAAGGGTTTAGAATAACTATTCATTATTTCATTACTACGAAACCTTCCTGGTACAACTTGGATTTACTGAAGGATAGTAAGAGGAAAAAGGAATAGTAAGAACCTTAGAGAAGACTTCACTTATTCTTGAGGACCAAAAGAAGATTCAAGAGGAAACTTAAGAGGAAAGTAAGGAAGCTCTTACACAACGGCTGAAGCTGCTCGACGGGAATTTACGAAGACTGAAGTCTGCCAGAAGAATCAAAGCCAGTAACGACCTGGGAAGTGTCACAACCCTAGACAACGACCTCAGAAGGAAGACCACACATCTGTTGGAGGGCCGCGGAGGTACAAGGGACGTACTTATTGTGACATAATTGGATCGCCTGTCCGGGAGAGCTTCTGAAAGTAGAGAAGCGTAAACATAATTAGGGGGGCCTGTTCTATGATGATCAGTGATACACTGGAAATTTCAAGCAAAATTTGACTGGATTCTTCTAACAAATTCACCGTCTTGACTGGAAGCATTGTATAAACTTTGAAAAACTTACTTTAAAGAATGGATTATAACTTGTTGAGTAAGTTATGTCAAGAGTATGGTCTGAAGGGTAAAGAGGCCAGGGAATTCATAGCAGAAGAAAGAGCTGCTGAGGCCGCGAGGCGAAAAGAGGAAGCCGAGAGGCGAAAAGAGGAGGCCGAAAGGCGAAAAGAAGAAGCCCTTGAAAAAGAAAAAGAACGAGTGGCTACTGAGAGGAGAGCTGAGAGAGAGGCTCTCGAAAAAGAGAAGGAGCGCGCGGAAAAAGAGAAGGAGCGCGAGTACAAGCTCAAGAGAATGGAGCTCGCATATCAGCTGAGGATAACTTACGATGCCTCGGAAAGTTTTCAAGCTAGAGCCAAGGTACCGAAGCTACCTCTATTTACCGACGGAATGGATGAAATGGGGAACTACCTTGAACGATATGAACGATCAGAATACAATGAAGCCGAGCCAGATTTTGTTGACGCCGCCAAGGACTTGGAAGAAGTTGCCGAAGAAAGTGGTGTCGAAGTTAAACAAGAATCTGAGACTTCGAGGAAACAGGAATGGTGCGGAAGAAGCGCCGAGCGTGAGGTCAATCAAGGAGACACCCACGCGCGAGGAAATATAAAGGGAGCAAACCCACCGGACTGCACAGTCGAGGAAAAAGCTGAATCGGCAGCGTTGAAAACCGAATTAGAAAATTTAACTGGAGAGGACGAACCTCCAAAAGTAGAGGATCAATGTGGAGTCGAACGGACACTGTCTCCTATTTGGTCAACAGATTACTCAGAAGGTTCTAAACCAGACATTGAAGAATTAGAAACCGAAAAAGGACCCAAGAATTGATTCGACAATGTTTTCTTTGGTTGGGAACGAATCGCATTGACATCGAAGATTAATTTGAAAAGACCCAGCACTGCAACTCCCTTGTTACGAGAGATTTCTCACACATGTGCGGATGTTAAGGACAACCAGGAAATGTCTGTAAGAAGAAATTGCAGAGAAAGGTCGAAGTTCATAGAGTCTATCTCTAATGTAATGACAGAAATCTTAGGTTCCACAGAAGAAATGAGAGAACGCGGTCGAACCGTGGCGATAGAAGGAAAAGATATCATTGAAGAAGCAGACTTTAAGAATTCGAGAAGAAGTTTATATGAACGAAAATCTTCGGTAAATTTAGAAAATGAGGACCGCAGATACTACTGTTATCGGTACGAAGATTATTTACGTGCGAAATTTCTGCCTAAAAATATGATATATGTCAAAAGAATGACGATTGTGAAAAAATGTGAAGAATAAAGATGATGAATCATGGATGGAGAGAATTTCTATCGGAAGAGAAAAATGTGTTTAATAGGAGAAGATGATCCTCCCGTTATAAAGCTTCGAAGTGGACCCATATTCGACGATCAAGAGTTCTTCGAAATGATAAAACGGAAGACGTATCGTTAAATCGGTATATGGAACAAGGTCAGAAGACACGTGATGGCTGTACTGGTGAATACGATACATATCGAGGGTTATTATATAGAATGGAGAAAAATAACCAGGAAATAATGAAAGGATTAGTAGTCCCAAAACGGCTCAGAACAGAGTTAATGAGAGTCGCGCACGAATCTACGCTGGGAGGACATCTTGGTATAAATAAGACGCGAGAAAAACTGTTGAATTATTTTTATTGGCCGAAGATGACGGACGATATAACGCGGTGTTGCCATTCATGCAACGTATGTCATGAACGAAAACGGGAATGGTCGAAGTACCTAGGACCATTATTAATTGCTTATAGAGAAGTACCACAAGAAGGTACGGGATTCGCGCTATTTGAACTACTATATGGATATACAATGAGGAGATCACTACAAATTTTGAAGGAGTTATGGACAGAAGAAATTCGTGAAGATGAAGTAAAGAATAATTACCAGTACACATTCGAAGTGCGCGAAAAGTTGGTGGAAACAATTAAAGTAGCTCAGGAGAAGTTAAAAAGAGCTCAAATTAGACATAAACATTATCATGATCGGAAAGCGAAGGATCGAAAGTTCAAGAAGAGGGAAAAGGTACTCATACCGTTACCGACCGAAAGCAACGAATTATATATGCAATGGAAAGGACCATTCGTCGTTGCTGAAGAAAGAGGAGGGAATAATTACGAAATACCGATGGATGAAGATGATATAAAGAAGACGGCGTTCGATACACAAGATGGCCATTTCGAGTTCCTGAAGATGCCGTTTGGATTGGTGAACTCGGGGGCGACACTTGTAAGAGCCACGAGGAAAGTGCTCAAGGAAATGCGGAATACAGAAAGTTACATTGACGACGTGATGGTGTATACCGAGAGTTGGAAAGAATACCTCCAGAAAATAGAAGAATTGATGAGACGATTGAGGGAATCAGGTTTCACGGTAAGACCATCGAAATGTGAGTTTGGAATGAAGAATATTGAATTCCTAGGACGCAGGAGTTTCGGGAGGAGAAGACGTAGAATTCATCTGTGGGTTGAGATGAAGAAGAGAAGTATCCACAGAATCCGTTTCTTCATCTTAATAAGGGGGATATTATCACAGATGAATTTAGATATGAAAAAGGTTAAGCTACATTCTCACCACTAGGAATGCTTTTAATGCTTTTAGTTATATTTTTAGTGAGGATCTACTTTTCGTAATTAATTTAGTATTTTACCATTCTTTATAAGAATGGAGTAATTTTATCATCAATTCAATACTTTTTAGATTGTAAAATTATTAGAAAATTTTATTTGTTTTTGAATAATATTAATATTGTAAGTTATTTGAATAATTTTAAGAAAAGATTGTCAAAAAATATTATACCAATATACAAGTAAGCGTTTTAAGAGAGAATGGTATAAAAAGAGCGAGCTTTATACATACAATTGTTCATTCCGGTTCATTCTTTGTTCGCCGCTCTTTCATATCAAGACTCTTGACGTGTATTACTTAAGGTTTGGTGAGAAATTAAAGGGTTAGAATAACTATCATATTTCATTATTCAACCTTCCGGTAAAACTTGGATTTACTGAGGATTTAGTAAGAGGAAAAAGAATAGTAAGAACCTTAAGAGAAGACTTCACTTATTCTTGAAGACCAAAAGAAGATTCAGGAGGAAACTTAAGAGGGAAAGTAAGGAAGCTCTTATACAACGGCTGAAGCTGCTCGACGGGAATTTACGAAGACTGAAGTCTGCCAGAAGAATCAAAGCCAGTAACGACCTGGGAAGTGTCACAACCCTAGACAACGACCTCAGAAGAAGACCACACATCTGTTGGAGGGCCGCGGAGGTACAAGGGACGTACTTATTGTGACATATATATATATATATATATATATATATATATATATATATATATATATATATTATATATAATATATATTATATATATATGAAGTTTCATAAAGTACTTGTACTTGTACTTTAACAAATTCTAGAATACTTGTACTTGAACAATTCTAGAGTACTTTTACTTGATAAAATGTACTTGAGCCCATGCCGATATATATATATATATAATTATATATATATATATATAATATATATATTATATATATATATATTATAATATATAATATATATATATATATAATATATATATATAATATACTATATATATATATATATATAAGTATACTATACTATATTATATTATATATATATTATATAGTATATTATATCTAATACTTAAACAAAAATTAAAAAGGATGTTAAATAAACTACTAATAAGTTTTCCTAAAACAAAAAGAATGTTAAATATCATAGGTAATAGAGTACTTCTTTATTCTAAAGTTGCAATGTTAAGAGAAAGATAACAAGTGCAAATTATTAAAATTGGTTAGGTTTTTCCAACCTCTTTTCATATACTCAATTCTTTTAAAACCTTTATAATTATCTTGATAACAACAAATATACCTTATTTTACATCAGGCAAAATCATGTTTCCTCAAGTAATTTTCGAGGGTATAATAAGATAGCTCATGCACAACATAATATAATACACCTGCATTTCTCCCACATAATATATATCTGTAGAGCCACGTCGTGATCGAACTCCTTCTATTGAGTAATGCAAAACACAACGACCAGACTTCTTGTATTTTGGAATATTTTCAAGCATAGTAGTTAATAGTGCTCTGGTAAGAATGGAAATGAGCATATATTATATATATATAATATATATATATATAATATAATATTATATATATATATATGTAATATAGTATGTAATATTATTACTATATATAAGATAATAGTAATATTAAATATATAAGTATAGTATGTATATATAAAAGTATAAAGGGGGCGGTAAGGCTGGACTTTCATTTCGACTTGTGTCAATATTCTTCTACTACTTTTTCTGTTCCGGTGTATGCAGCACCATACCCCAAGTCTTGGGGAGAAAAGGTGGATGATAAAAATAAATATATATATTATATATATATATATATATATTATCTATATATATATTATAATTTATATATATATATATATATATATATATATAATATATATATATATATATATATATATTAATATATATATTATATTGAATTCAACTCGAATTATCAAACGGTGTCGGTAAGCAACTTTCTCAATTTAGTAGTATTCTTAATACTTAATTGCATCTGTTGATGTCTCATATAATATATTTGTGGCGTTTGGGGCAGGAGGATAAGTTTCTCTGTTTGGGCGCTACTCTGTCTGTCATCCTGTGCCGCCGTACTGTACTTCTCAAAGCTTCTGCAGGTGCGGACAATGCATGTAAGAGTAACAGAGAGTCGAAGCGTTCTCGGTGACCTAATGTGTGCACACCTAGCTTTCACCTGACAGCTACACTCTACTAACCGACATCTCCTTCCAGGTCCGGAGAGCGGGAGTTGCTCGCGGCTTCTCAATTGGGGAGTTCTGGTGCGTTCTGTGCAGGAGGCTTCTAGCCAACACCGACGAAATCCTAAGCAGCTTCAAGGAAAAGAACGCTACTTATCCGTGACCAAACGCTCACTCTCTTCAACATCTGTATTTCTTTATTACTTAATTGCGACGTTGTTATTTCTCAATGTAATATATAGTCTTTTCAAAATTTTTAATTACGGATTTTTGTTTAATTTTGTTAAAGTAATTTACATGTAACTAAGTGATAAGCTAAATGTATAAAAGATTGATATTGCCGTAAATATTTTCTTTGTGATCTATCTTCGGACTACGAATTATTAATAAAGGATTAGGAAGTTCGCCTGAAGTTTATAATTCTTCTCATCGATAATTGCAAGCATTATATCTATATCCTCGAGGTGGTATTAAAGTAACTTAAAGAACTCGGGAAGTGTCACGAAGGCCGATAGATATCCTAGCAGAGTAGCTAGAAGGTACGGGAGTACGCAGACTTTACATACATAATATAAATTTTGGGCCTGTCCTAGGAATATTATATTCTCTTGATCAAGAATTATAGTAATTAGTAAAGAAGAGTTGAATCTCTCCAGAAGAAAGACCGTAGTGTTTGGTTGCTAAAGAATGAAATTTACCTGCATTATTGGGAGTAAATTATCATCATATTTCAGTGCTACTTTTGAAGAGACGAATATGGATTACGATGCAATGTTTAAAATACGTCAAGAACTTGGACTCAAGGGAAAAGATGACAAAGAGTTCATAAAAGAAAGAGCTGCCGAAACAACAAAACAAATGGAAGAAGAGCTGTCGAAGCTACAAGACGAAGAGAGTAGCAAGAAGCGGTTAAAAAAATAAGAGAAGCTGAAGCCGCCGAAAAAGAAAAGCAACGTCAATACGAAATAAAAAGGTTAAAACGTATAGTTCAGACAAAAAGGAGCTACAACACATTCGGAAATGTAGTGTGGAAAGATGAAGAACCATCGCGAAACCATTATGGAATAAAAGACATACCCCGAAAAGTCCCAGTCACGGGAACAAGGTACGAGGAAACGTACTATAAACAAAATCGTACAGAAAAATGCGCCGTATGTGACCGCGAAGGCTGAATGCCAAACATGGACAAAGGGGATCCAGAGAAACGTCAAATATGAATACCTATGCCTGGAGGAAGGCGCCGTGATTCCGTTTATCAGTTTGACGAGGAACAGAGACTCCGAATACAATGAAGAGAAGTTTGAGGAGGCTGAAGTCAAAAGAAGACACAGTGTAATTGAAGTTTCAGACTCTATTATTTCTGAGAAAAGTGAGAATGATAGTTACTAAGGCAAGTAGTAGACTCGATGGTATATATATTTAAGTTTATATGGCTGTTAGGTATTAACAGAAAATTGAGAACGAATAATGCTGAGTAGTATGTAGTGGGTGAATAGTCCTGATGTAATATGGTTATGGGAGGGAAAGGTCTGGTTGCACCATTTTAATTATCTTTTCTTGGTAAACCGTCTTGATACAGTTGGACTAAAAGTCGTAGTGTAGTGGCGTTTGGGTTGGTCTTGCGAGGAGAGGTTCCACAGATGTTTGTTGCCGTGCCACCTGGCGGTAGTTTATGTACCAAGTAGATCTGAACGAGCTCACTGCGGGTTAATGGCAATGATAGAGGTTGAGTAGATCTAAATGGATCGTCAAACTTGTTCAGTGGGATTTATTCCTGTGGTTGTATATAGAATTGGATTGAAAGAATAGTGCTCGGATGTCGAATTTTGTGTGTGTGGTAGAAATGAGTTGTTGCAGGAATGTGAAGATATGAGGGGTCAGATATATCCGAGGATCACAACGAGTGCGTATTCTATGAAGATGGTTTGCCAGTGATGGAAATGAATTCCTTATTGATTGTCGGTTGGGTAAGTGGATGTATAGTGGTGTGTGTGCTGGGAATCGACCTACTTTTAGACAAAAAAAAAAAGTTGATTGAGTCAGTAAAGAAACGAAAGTTTGTCAGAGGCGAGAAAGGTGCAAAATAAGAGTGAATGGCGGTGTTTTGTGAGGGAGATAGGGTTGTGGGTCTGGCCCAAAGGATAAACCTTACATTGACGATATGCCACCAAGAGGGTCCGTCACAGTCTTGCGAAGATCTAGGGTGGATTTTTAAGACTGGGATGAGCTCTCACTCAAGGGTATGGAAGGGATGATATCATGATAAGGAGTGGTTTTCCAATTGATTTACATCATGCTCTTCTAACTTATTTCCGTGCATGTTACGAACCCTACCCCACATCTAGTGGAAGGCGAAGGGAGGACAAAGAAACAAACAAATAAAGAAACTTCCAACATAAAAAGCTAAAAGAAAATACTAGTAAAGTCAAATTAGATAATTAAAATAATTATTTTGGATATATTATAACACAATATATAAAAAAATACACAATTTATTAAAATTGATAAACTAGGATAAGTTACCAATTAATTCATCCTGTCAATATTAATTAACATTTGTGAGCTAGAATGGCCAATCGGAGAACCATTCTAGAAAATGATTTTCACTTAGAAATGAATTTAACACGGGAAGGATAAAGATAAATTAAATATTTAAAACATATATTAACATTCTACTACACGTAAAACAAACAATGAATAAATTATGAGATGTAATAAATTTTTTTTCTAAATCTTATTATTATTTAGTATAAAATTAATGTCAATTATTTTAAACAAAATAAATATTCAGTAAAAAAAAAAAAAACATTCCTAATGAACATAATTTCACAATTTTGAATATTCATAATTAGAAAAAAAAAGTTTGAATTTGCGGGAGAGATCAAAAACTAGTTTGTTTCTATAATTTGCATTAAATTTGTTTATGTTTTTTATTGTATTTTTTTTTTAAAAAATACTCACAAACTAACTGCTTCTGAAATTTAAAATGTGAATTTTTATTTTAACACTATTTTTTACCCTTCTTCTTGGCCAGTTCTTGTTGCCCGTCATTATTAAATTCATCAATTAGATTTTGAACGACATCTTGAGTTGCAGGAGTGTAACGTGAATACTCCATAGAAAATTCACCTTTACCCTGAGTTAAAGCCCTTAATTCTTTTATGTTTCTGTAAATAATATATATATATATATATATATATATATATATATATATATATATATATATATATATATATATATATATATATATATATATAATATATATATATAGTATATAGATATAAATATATATATATATATATATATAAATATATATATATATATATATATATATATATATATATATATTATTTATATATATAGTAGTGACAGGACATCCGCACCTCCTACAGCTTTTTCTCAAAAAGTATATGGGATATTTGCTTCAAACTTGGAATATAATCTATATATGGGTTAAGCTCGAAACAGGGTAAATTTCAAGTCGGTGGGATGTATATAGAGGGGGGTCGCCCCCTAGGGTCGACGCTGATATTGCGCTTACGCCCTTGTGGCGGCTTCCATGCGGGTGAGATTAGGCCTAACAAGCGTTCGGTCGACTGACCACCTGGATGTCAAACAGACCGAAGGTCTGTTTGGCCGACAGACACAGACCGAGCGCGCGTGCGCATACACATACACATTATTATTATTATTATTATTATTATTATTATTACGTCTTAGATTCGATTTCCGAAGGAAATCGAATCTGAATCGATTCCTGTAAGGAATCGTTTTTTTACGCACTCCGATTCTGTATTCCGCCGCGGTTTCTTCTTCGCATCCGGTTTTGACTCTGACTCCGATTGCCAGCCTGCCTGCGACTCCGAACTTATCGTATCGTGCTAAAATTTAGAGTTGTGTTAGATGATGAGGTAACCTCATTGTATACGAAGTTACGTCTCCGTGGGTCTCCCCGAAGGGGGACCCCACCCCATAAAAAAAATTAATTGATCGTATAAAGCTGAAATTTGGTGAGAGGATTCAGAGTTGAGTTTCTAGAAAGACTTGGTATTGGATTCTGATGAGTTGGTTCTGGCACCGGTGCTGGAGCCACTGCGGTGCCGAGTTAATAAACATTCGTATAACAACAATGTTGGTGTCTTTATATAGGTTATTGGTTCTGTTTTTTTGTAAATAAAAGGTTTCAGAACCGGCAAGGGACATAATAAACAAATGTTTTCATTTTTTTTGTTTATAACTTCATAATTTACGTTTTAGATATCTAAAGTGGTAACAAATCAAACTACCATTCAACTTTCTCCAAAGCCATCCACCCGTCCAGTTGGTGATCTATTGATCTATTGATTCAGTCACATTTTTACAGCTTATGCTCTTTACATACCCTAAAAAGCAGCAAATCAAATCAAACCACATTCAACATCTTAAAGCATCTCTCCTGTCCAGTTGTATCTACATCTATTGATCTAAGTCAGTACTTACTGGCCAGAATGCCTTTACATACTCTAAATCGTAATCAAAACAACACACTATCCTGTTTCTTTGTAGCCTGTCCTGGTTGATAAGTCGGGCGCATTAAATAGTCATACTTAAAACAAACAGCTGAACCATCTCTGATCTATTGATTCGTCATGCTTTTGAGTAATACGGGATAAATATAACATAAAGGTGCTTTATAATAAAGATATCACAGTAGTTGTTGCAATAGTGCCAAGATTACAAAATTCACTTCTATATCGTCTTAACTATGACACTCAGCAAACCGACGCCACGTTTTAAACATGAATAAATTCCAAAGACAAAGTTATCAGTCTCCATTAATATACATCAGTAGTGTTCAATATAGCATACAAAGATGCACTTATTCTCACTTTGTCAGCATATCTCTAACATACACGTTACCTACCTGACATACATGCGCATAGCAAAATTTGCTTTTCCAAGGTCATTGGCCCCATCATGGCTGGATCATCTGTCATATTTCAATATAATAGTGTTTCATGACAATAAGCAAATGGCGTAACATATGAGCTAAGAAAATAATGTACAGCGACAAAAACCTAACATACCTTACATACGAATAAACCGCCAACACAGTTCCAACATTTCAACACCACGTACCGGAGCGCAAAACGTGCAATCATTTCTGTTTCTTTTCGCCATATCTCATATTATCGCCAACTTTACATCGACAGGGCATCGTCATTAATGTGCCATTTATCATTCCAACTATGAATATACTCAATGACAAACATTGTTTTAAATAAAGACAACGGTCAACGTTAACAAAAATTCATATCAAACGGTAGTGAATTCAATATAACACCCAGCACTTGTTAACATGAGGCCAACGGTGTTCTGTCATACCTGTGTACCATCACACAGCACCGCGAGTATGCTGGTCTCATTACAAACCACCGTGCAGAGCTGAATATACATATTAATGACAGCTCGGGACACATCTAGCGAATAACTGTTAACATAATAAGGTCAACAGTAGTAACTGTCAGCACCATAGCCGTACTTATATCAAACAGTACTTAACGACAATGAAGCATTTTGCCATTTCAACATAGTAATATTTAATGTAATTTAAAGATAACCCACGAATTGGCAATATTTAATGGGTAAAGACAAACAGTGCTTTATTCGTGTTAAACTATGAACATAACACGCTTAATACACATGTTTAATGAAGAAAGAGTTAGTCCAACACATAGTGCGTATTATAAAACGTTAGGTGTAGTAACATGGCACTTCCGTCGAAAGAACACAAATAAATAAATATCAAAGATGTTTTACTTTTAAATAGGTTAGTCCATCTGTAGGGCGGTGCTCGAGCAAGTTCTACTTGTCCCAGAATTGTCTCCACCGAGGATGCTGTTATAGCCCTGCAGTACTAAACCATTTTCTTCTGCATGGCTGAAAATTCAACAGTACTGTTTTGAAGATGCTGCAGTAGAAAATGTGGTTCTTTTGCTGATATATTAATGCATTTCTGTATGTTTGTTAGGTAAACTATATGGCCAGTAAATAGATACAATCATGGCTGCAGTGAATTAAGTCCTTGAGGCAGTCAACATCTTTACATTTATTTTTAAGTCGTTTTTCAGTCGTTGTTATATTCAGGATGACTGGAACAGTGAAATCGGCAATACGCACGTCAGACATTGGGCCTAATATTGCGCATTATCACTACTTTAACACATCACCCAGTTCGGGCGCCGTCACCTCAGCAGTTCGCACGACATACCAGTTTTGGGCCCAGCCACGCCGTCGATACCTGAGAATTTTCATGTAATTGAATACAGGTAATATTTTCTTCGTTTACGAAAAATGACGGCACGTTGCAGCAGAGCGTCCGCAGCAGGACACTGTGGCAGAATGAGAGTCATCATACGTAAAGGCGTGAAAATGTCTTTACTGACGAAATTGTAGTGGCAACAGATCTGGGGGCTGACGCCAAATTCAATCGCCAGTGGTGCAACAAGAATATGACGTGGCGAATGGTTCGCTCGTGCGTGCATTATCGTTGAGCAACAACAAAATAACAAATAACAGCAGTAGCAAAATGTTTCTTATATACACACCAATTCGAGCATGCTACGGGTCATTGTTTCCTTTGCATACAGTTAACAAAACATGACCTGAACTAAGAATATAACGACAAACCTGGTCACCATGCGTTTAATGTCTCACTAATATTAATAAAGCCCACATTTAACACTCGTAGTGGGTTCAACATTGCAGCGCTAAACGTGGGTCTAGTTCGCTACCAGCATATCTTCTAACATATTAACGTTACTCTGTTACATCGCTGCAATATTTAACAAGAATCGATCAGTAACCCAGCTTTAACTGAAATAAGCGGCACCACGAATGGCCGTGTCATAACGTTTATTCAGATAATACAAAATAGCACGCATAATATCGACAGGCGCACGTCAATACTTACATACAGCCAACATGGCAGCGGCTCGAACCAAGCATTGCGGCGCACGATTTGGTCACTACCATGCGGCCAAATCCACATCATAACAAACTAATCGGTAAACTATCAATCACATCGTACAAAATGGTTCCTTCGTATCATATCAATGTTAATTTTACATTAACATCGTGGTTATTTAACAAGTTTACATACTGTCTAGCTGACAGCATCATACGTTAACGTGTTTATCAATCCGTAATATTTAACACCAATATGGACTGTCTAAACATCATGTCTCAGCGAATATTGCAACATAACAAAGTTTCACAATGGTGGTCGGTCATTTATCTCGACATAAAATGTTCTTTGAATAAAATATCAAATAGTAAACCGTACAGTCCACCGATTTAGTAAATCAGTAACGCAAACAAACTCAATTACCTTCGTAGTTCTTCACTTTTCTGCATACCAGCTGCGACGCTGAACTGCTGAGCTGTCATACTGAGTATCGCTTGATAAACATAAATACAAAATAGCCTTATATACATCTGCCGAATATATGCTAATCAACGTGTTTTAGCATCAATAGCAACACAATATGACCGGTAACTAAGAATAACACTAATGTAAACCCAATATACCGCGTATGAAGACGACCTGAAAATTCTCTACTTATCGCGGCAGTTGGTCAGATCATACATCGTTACGATATGTCCTCATCTCGTTATTGGTCAAAGCGTCAGGTCGCATTATCTGGGTCAGTATCTCTTGACAGCGATCATCTATCGTTATGGGTCAACATCTGAACCGATCACTGGCCTTCGTCGGGCAATACTGCTCGAGTAGCAACATCATCGACCTTGAATGGTCGATGCTGGGCTCTGTGGGCAACCCCAATATTACCAACAAAACTGTTCCAGACTCACGTTTCTAACACACACGTCGTTAATCACAGTAATATCTACAAAACTCATCACTTCTCTAACAAAGTGCATTTTCAATATTGTCGGTACCTAACTTACGAATAAACAGTTTTTCATTAACCAAGAGTATCTAAAGTAAACACATTACCTTCCAAGAGAAACCCAGGGGAGGCCCCTTGAAAGGTGTGAACTTGAGAGGTGGATCACTGAAGGGGAAGCGGGTATTACCCCTCCGAAGGGTGATCCCCCCTCTCAGGATTCACACCCTTTCAAGGGGCGCATCCCCCTGGGTTTTCTCTTGGAAGGTAATGTGTTGCTTTAGATACTCTTGGTTAATGAAAACTGTTTATTCGTAAGTTAGGTACGTTATGTTAAATATTACTATGACCATGTGAAAATAACACTGATTTGTTAGAGAAATGATGAGTTTTTGTAAGATATTACTGTGTTAACTGACGATGATGTGTTAGAAACGTGAGTCTAGGTTAAGTTTTTTGTTGAGTAATGTTAGTTTGTTTACCATTGAGCTAATGTCTACGATTATTCAAAGGTCAAATGATGTTATACTCGAAACGAGTGACACTTTGATGAAGATAGTGTCAATTCATGGTTCAAGATGTTGGTATCTTTGATAGATTGGTCACTTTGTTAAGGGATTTTGTTAGATAATACGGTTTTACATGTTGCTGATATGCGTGAAAAGAGGAAATTCAGTCCAGTGACAAGGCATCTTCTTATCTTTGATAAGTAGGAATTTTCTAGGATTTTTGGTGTTTTTTCTTATCAGAGGTTTATTTGGTGTTTATTTTTATACTTTATTTTTTTTTAGTTGCGGTTTTGATTTGTTAGAGAAATTGATGCTAAAGTTTTGGTAAGCATATATTCGTAGGTCGGTATATAAAGAACTTATTTTTATGTTATGTTTATCCAAAATGATACCTAAAATGACTTGAAACAAATAGATCAATAGATCACGGCGGGTGGGGAAGGGTAGGGACTGCAGGGATGGGTGGTTTGATTTACTGATTTACTGTTTTAAAATCAGTAAACTATTACGCTTTACTGTGATATTTTATTCAAAGAACTTATTTTTATGTTATGTCAGGATAAAATTTTGTTATTTTTTGTTATGTTTGGTTAAAACTTTGTTATGTTTGCAATTATTCGCTGGGGATTATGATATTTAGACGAGGTTATGATGAATTTTTTGTTAAATATTACGAAGTTGATGTAAAAAATTTGTTACGTTAGCATTATATTCGTTGTCAGTATGATGATTAGACAGGGTTATGCTAAATTTTTGTTAAATATTACGATGTTAATGTAAAATTAACATTGATATGTTAGAGATATGCTTGAAAAAGTGAATAGGTTACGTTTGTACGATGTGTTAGGTAGTTTACCGCTGTTAGGTGGAACTTTGTTAAATGTTAGTAGTTTATTCGCACGTATGGTGTGTTAGGTTTGTCGTTGTACATTATATTCTTAGTTCAGGTTATGTTATGTTAGCTTTATTAATGCAAAAACGTTGTTACGTTAGCATATATTCGATGGTTAGTATATAAAGAACTTATTTTTGTGTTATGTTTGGATAAAACTTTGTTATGTTTACAGTTATTCGTTGGTCTGTATGATAGTTAAACAAGGTTATGATAAATTCTTGTTAAATATTACTGTGTCAATGTAAAATTAACGTTAATATGTTAGAGATATGCCTGGAAAAAGTATGAATAGGTTACGTTTTGTATGCAATGTTAGTTACTTTACTGGTGTTAAGTGTGGAACTTTGTTAATGTTAGTAGTTTATTCATACGTATGGTGTTGTTAGGTTCTGTCGCTGTTCAGTAGTTTATTCGTACGTATGGTGTTGTTAGGTTTGTCGTTGAACAATGTTACGTTACCATATATCCGTTGGTTAGTATATAAAGAACTTATTTTTGTACTATGTTATTGTTGTTGTTGTTGTTGTCTAACGATAATATATACCCTTTTGAACTGATATGGTTCATTCGTACGTCGTATTCTTGTTTACTTTCTTCTGATTGGTTGAAAGAAAGAATCTCATTACCTTTTAGATCTGTTTATACATATGAATTTCGTCAGTAAGACATTTTTCGTTGTGTAGGTATGATGACCTCTCATTCTGCTCCTACGAATGTCCTCTTTACGAGGACCTTCGTAATACCCAACGATGTGTCAATTACATTTTTTCGTAAAACGAATGGAAAGCAATATATTACTTGTATTCCAATTGGGGGTGCAAGTAATAGACCTTTAATCATGTTTGTTGAAGAATTCCTCAAGATTATCGACAGCGTTGAAGCTTGGGTAAAGACTGAGTATGTGTCATCTGAGGCATCGCCTCCTGCTGAAATCAGAGGTGACAGCTTGAGAGGCTATAATAGAATAGATGTTGCTTTCACTGCATCTGATAATGTTAAAAGTATTGATGTACGCAACTATTGGAAACCCAATGATGCTGTCCCATTCATGCGTACGTGTATAGGTTTCACTGTTCAGTCATCTGAAAATATAACAGCTTTGTTTGATATGAAAAACGACTTAAAGTCTCATCTTAAAGATGTTGACATACTCGAGGACTTAATTCATATAGCTCATGGTGTAATCTACGATATTTACACTGAAACATATGGTTTACCCTATAACGCCGTATACAGGGGTGCATTAATAACTATCAGCCAGGATACGTTTACTTCTCTCTGGCTTGAGCGAGTGAGTGCTGTTGAACCGAAATATGCAGAAAAATGGTTTAGTGCCGCAGGTTGTATTTATGCTTACATCCTTTCGGATGGAGTTGAATCTCTGGAGAAACATATAGAACTTGCTCAACTTATACAGAATCCTATGTCCCCTTGATTAGATGGATTAATATATTTAAAATAAAAACGTTATATGTTTGAATGTATTTATTTATTTAATGTTCTTTTTATTGGAAATTATATGTTATACACCTGAAAATTTGTTTTACTGTCCCCTTATGTACGCTTTGTTGTTTAAGATGTTGGGGCTGGCTGTTTATTCGTGCAGCCGTTGTGTGTTAAGTATGTTATGTTCATAGTTTATTTTTCAGGGAAATAAAAACTTTACTTTGTTTGTCTTTACCCATTAGGTATTATGCTGGTTAGGTTAGGTTATGCTAATATGATAAATATTACTATG
>JABUQX010091310.1:0-15000 GCA_015478945.1 Trachelipus rathkii | reverse complement strand
ACCGTTTTCGTTTTTGTCATTTGTGCTTACGCTCGATAAGAAATGCTTACCCAGTTTTAGCACGAATTTTGTGCATAAACGATCGCGATTTCTCATAAAAGTTACTTTTGTTTACAAAAATTGGAATCAGCTGTTGTGATGGAACACGTGGTTTTGGAATAAACAGAAATAAAAAAATAAAATGTTTATATTACAAATAATTGATCAACTATTGTATTTTGAAGAATTTAGAAGAAATTGGTTTTAAAGCTAATTTTATTGCATAAAACATTCGGAAATTCAAACTGGCCACCACGCCGCCATCATCATGTTTTGTTTCTTACATTTTTTCGTAGAACGTGCTAAATTTGGCAAGTATGGGAAATTACAAAATTAAAGAAATTCTTACGTTTGGTGAGTTTTTTTACGATTTTGGCCAAGTTTGACAAAAACGAAAGCAAACTCGAGCATTTCTTACTCTGTAAGCACAAGATATAGAGGTAGAGAGATAGATATGTAGTATAATATATATATATATAATGGTATATATATATACATATAATATAGTATATATATATTTATATAGTATATATATATATATATATATATATATATATATATATATATATATATATATATATATATATATATATATATATATATATATATATATATATATATATATATATATATATATATATATATATATATATTATATATATATATATATATATATATATATATATATATATATAATATATATATATATATATATATATATATATATATATATATATATATATATATATATATATATATATATATATATATATATATATATATATATATATATATATATATATATATATATATATATATATATATATATATATATATATATATATATATATATATATATATATATATATATATATATATATATATATATATATATATATATATATATATATATATATATATATATATATATATATATATATATATATATATATATATATATATATATATATATATATATATATATATATATATATATATATATAGAGAGAGATATATATATATATATAGATATATATATATATATATATATAGAGAGAGAGATATATATATAAGAGGGCAGGAGATATATATATATATATATATAGAGAGAGAGATATATATATATATATATCGCAGGTTTCACACGCCCAAATATGTTATTAACTGACTACATCATCAGTGATAAATAAACTGATACAATATCATCTTTTTGGGCCTATATATCATATTTTCTAATTTTAAAACTTTGAAGTGCTAGAACTTTATATGGTATATCTTATTTTCCTTAATAATTTACTAATCCTAACAAAACTTTGCTTACAGAACTATGAGCCTAATAATATTATTATACAAGATGCCATTTTTATAGACCAATTGTTAAATCAGACAAGTGTTTTCAGCAGAATATGTAAGGTGTTGCGGAAGTCGATAAGTTCCGCCCGACCGTAACTTTTCCAAGGTTCCAGTTCCGGTACATTCATAATCTGAACACACTGAATCCTTTAGATCTGTACCTCTTATTCTAGACCATAGTCTCACTACTATACATAACACAGGTAACAACAACGGACCTCAACGCTCATGGTAAACTGTCAATGTAAGCGGGTTCATCCAGATGGGTCATAAACGATAATTTCCCCACAAAACCTGCTGATTTTCCATTACACCTTTATTATCAGGCTTTCTGCCAACTTATTTCCCCCCTTCAGACACTCTCGTTTACTGGACTCAATCCACTTTTTCTTCGGTCTCCCAGCCGGTCGGTTCCCAACACACTCGCCACTATACATCCGCTTAACCAACCGGCTATCATTCATCCTTTCCACATGACCAAACTAACTTGAACATACTTTACGATGTCTTCACACTTTCCTTACAATTAGCACAACTCTCTAATACGTTCATTCCTCATTTTTATCAATTTTTCACCTTACACGCCCTCAAGATTGTCCATCTGAACACATTGAACTTTAGATTCTATACTTCTTATTCCAGACCATAGTCTCACCACTATATTAATACAGGCAACAACATACCCTCAAGCAAAAGACTCTAGCACACTCAAGACTTAGTCCCTTTGCATTCATCTCAACGATTTAATTGCAACTAGCCACCTTCCTGCCATCTTCACAACTTTCCACACTCCGCATCATCCAGTTTCATCCAACATACACCCTAAATATTTAAACCAGACACTTGTTCAATGTTCACCATCATCTAACATAACTTGCACTGAGAATGTCCTCACTCACAAACTTTAACCCTACTCTTATCTACGTTTACTTTCAAATCCCTCCCTTTACACACCCTGCCAAATCTCTACCAATCCTCTCAGTCTCTTCCCAGATCTACAATACAGAACCAAATTCATCTACAAGACATAACAGGTAGGCACCCCACTAATCTCCATTTTCCATCATTCTAACACCCATTTCCTGCTACCCCCATCTCTAATTCTTTTCATAACCCCATCCATACAAATTGAATAACCAAGGAGACATAACACAAACCCTGGCCTCACTCACACTAATAAACCAATCATTTGACACCCACTGATGCCTTACACACGTCACTATCACAGTACATACTTTTCTTTGATCCATTTTAGGAAGACTACCACCAACACCTATATCATTAACACCCGCCATAGAGCCTCCTATTAACCCACTATGGGCCTGCTGCAAACTAATAAAACCTAAACACATCTACTTTCTCCCCATTTTCTCTCAATCATTTTCAATGTAAAGATTTGATCCACACACCTTCCACCACTCCTAAACGCACCTTGTTCACCACCATCCTTCAGTCACTGACTAATTTTCTTTCGACCAAATTATGATATATCTTCCTCCAACACTCAATAAACTAAATTCCCTATATTTCTACAGTTCCCTTATCTCCCTTACCCTTTATATAAGGGTACTATTACAGACTATTACTGCTCTCCTGCAATCCTCGGAACTATACCCTCCATAAACACTTTATTACACAACCTCTAAAAATCCAATCAATCACCATCTCGCCTCCGTTCTTGGTTTTCACCAGCAATTTTATCTATACCTGCAGATTTACCATTCTTCAACTTTCCTCACTACCCGTTACTTCCTCCTTGGATAATAAACTCATCTTCAAAATACCTTATTCCTTTTGCACCATCAAACCCACACACATTCACTATATCACCTCTTCATTACTGCCAATATTATAGATTCGAAGTGTTCTTTCCACACTCCCCCTCACATCCATTCCATCAGTTACAAAAGCACCATCCCTATTCATTATTCTGAGCAGGTTCCCCTTATTCTCATTCTTAACCTTTAGCGCTTCCTTCCAGAAGAGCTTCCTATTCCCCTGTAAGTCCCAATTCATCCTCCTTTCCAAACTGTTCATTTACCTCCTTCTTTTCCCCTACGTATGCACCTTTTAGTGTTTCTTTTTGGTTGTTGAGCAGCATATATATATATATATATATATATAGGTAGTATATATATATAGTAGCAGATATATATACATATATATATATATATATATATATATATATATATATATATATATATATATATATATATATATATAATTTTTTTTTTTTGAAAGAAAAACTTACTTCAGCATAAATGGTAAACCAATGTTCAGCATAATCGGATCCTTGAATAATACCACCTCTCTTTGTTAATTGAGAAACAACAGCTGAACGAAATTCTTCTGGAGCAACAACTTCTGCACTCATTATAGGTTCAAGGACTGTCCACATACCGTTCTCAGAAGCTAAGAAACAAAAACTTGCAATTAATTTTATTAACGCATAATAAAATTATAAATATAGGTTCATGTAAATTAACTTAACAAAGTCACTTGATTATATACTGTAAATATACATTAACACCATTTATTATGTTTCATCCTCTCTCAAGATAACAGATCGACAGCTTTAAACCCAAAGTTTTGGCGAAAATTACCACAACTTCAGTATTTGGGACCTACAGTACTATGCGATATAAAGATAATATCGAATATTTCACAAATACAAATGATAGCAAGCATTTTGAATTTTGCTTCATTAAACATTAAAAAATGATAGGTACTTGCACACCTTTGTCTGGTAAGTGGTAACATATTAAAGTTTAAAAGAATATTGTGTTCCAACACTATAATGACAACTCCACAAGTTTTGAACTCCCTAAAAGTTTTGAAGAACTTTAAGTCCAACGAATTTTATTGAGCTTTTTGGGGCTTTATAAAATATATATTTTGTCGTCCATAAATACTTTAATGTAAAAAAATATATCTAAACTGCTTTTATACAGCATTGTTGACTCTTTTTAAAACCAAATATACATGATAATTATATTTTAAGTTATTCAATTTTGCTGACCAAGCATAATTGGGTATGGTCTAAACAAGCTCTCGAAGAACTTTCTTGGGCATTATCACAAAATATATTTGTGTACAACAATATTAAACTCTGGACATGAAAGCGAGAAAAATAAACTAATTGCTTTTAAAATTGCAACATGTGATGGTACAAATATTTTTTCTTAAATTGCACTGAATCCGGAAAACAGAAGAGCATTCAAATTCAAAAATAATTTATTTCTATTTGCATGAAGAAAACAGTTATACAAGTTGACAAGTGTATATTATACTAAATAAACAGACTTTACAAATACAACACAAAACATACGAAATGAAAAATAAACTGCATGAAATATGAAAATAGTAATGACAAAATTACTGAAAACCTTATTAAAGAATATAAGAATTTCATTGAAAATATATTCGCTTTAGGATTTGACGTTAATTATGTTTCAGTTTTGATGTCAAAGCAATTTAGATACCGTCTTCAGGATTCATCCTATTTCTATAGCCTACTTTGTTTTCCAGTTCATGAGAATGGAAAATCTTTGTTCACAAAGATAAGTGTTGCAAATGGCAGCAGCATCTTTTTTCGGCTCCCTCATGTGCAACTTTGAAATACATTTCCAGTTCTTAACATGAAAAAGAATTAAAAAAAACCTGACAGATCAGACTTGTTCTGAAATTAAAAAGTTGGAGAGAAATTTAAGAAGAGACTGCCGATACTTCAGACTCTTCTGGAACAAAAATTTGACAGTTGATAGAATTCACAACCCAATTGAGGGTTAATCTGTGAATCAAACTCGGGAATGAAATCAGAGAACAGCTTTCTGAAATTGGAAAGATTCCCTATAATTGGATCTTTGATGTCACCAAAAGAAATATCATTCCAGAACTATCACTGCAATCTCCCAAAATCACAGTTAACTTTGGAAAGGCACCTATTTTGTTTTGCTATAGTTTCTGGCTCCAATACGGGCCTTATTATATATTTTTTAGATCCAATACAGAAGTTTTGATCCAAATGCTGAAATACTGTTGATATTTTAAATTTCCTGATATCTAAAAGACATTTAAATTGGCAAATTCAATTTTGAAACTAATGCAATTGGGCAGCATAAATTAAATTGTATATTTTATACATCAATAATTTTGTACATAATGACTCCAAGATTATTTGAATTCGTGTATGTTTTAAAAAAAAACTTCCTTTTAACGTGCTTTATCCCCTTCTCAGAGGGTAACACGGGGGAACTACAGGAAATCGAACTTTAAGGCGCCGGCTCTTCCAAATCACATGCACCAAACAGTGTTCGCAGCGAGTTTTAATTCTTCCCCCAGGAAGATAAAACTCCAGACTGCTACGCGCAGGATTGAACCAGTGTCCTCTCGCATGAGAGTCGGCGAGTCAACCTCCTACGCCACGAGGCGTTCTATGATATTATTAAGTGAATTAGATTATGTGTAGTATATAGCTACAGACACTTCAACTTCTTCCCAGGTAATATGTTTTAAGATAGGAATCTTTCCAGTTGGTGAAAGCTTTTAAAATGAAAAATGATAAACAAATATCCAGACGGGTTTTGCTATTTTTTTTAGTGTAGCAATTCACTGCCGTCCTGCAAGTTCAGGGTCGAGTTAGAGGATCTTCTCGACATTTGGGGTTTTGCATAGGAATAAACTGAAAAACAGGAACTGGGGAGTAAAATATCGCGTTAAAACTTGTCATAATTATTATATATATACTATATATACTGTATATAGCTATATATATTATATAAATATATACTATATATAGATTATAATACAGATATCTAGGTAGAATTTCTATCGTTACACATGACTATCTGCCGGATCGCAATATATTATGGGACTAGTTTTTTATTGTGTGTTGTAGGGTAGATATATGCTGGTATTTCTAGCGAAAGAGTGTGCCTCGAGTGACTGAGGGGCTGATTGGTGACACAAGGTGAGTTTAAAAATACGTAGAGGATGTTGTGACACCAAATCTTTATATTGAAACAATGATATGAGAAAGAGGAAATAGATCCAAAAATATTATTAGTTTTATGGATTTGCAACAGGCGTATGATAATATAAATAGGGAAGCTCTATGGCTGGTGTTAGTGATATGTGGTGGTGGAAGGGGGGGGGGAAATCTGAAGAGAGTTTGAGAGGATTGGTAGAGGGATTTCGCAGGATGTGTAAAAGGAGGTTGAATAAACGTAGGTAAGAGAAAGGTAATGTTGTCTTGAGGAAGTCCTCGTGTGAAGTTACGCTGAATGGTGAGCAACTGGAACAAGTGTCTGAATTTAAATACTTAGGATATATGCTGGATGAAAAGGGAACGGATGATGCAGATTGTAGTAGGAAAGTTGTGAATGGAAGGTGGCTGGAGCAATTAAATCATTGGTGGATGTAAAGGGACTAAGTCTTGAGTGCGCTAGGGTCTTACATGAGGGTATGTTGTTACCTGTGTTGATGTATAGTAGTGAAACTATGCTAGTAGTGAAACATCTCCTCCTTCACTAACACAAAATCGATCATATTTTTCCATTTGATACCATCTCTACCTACACCTAGAAAGTATTACTTACACACATATCTCTCTCTCCTCGCAGAAATCAATCACCTTTCTTCTTCCTACCATTCTCATTTTCCCCCCCTACACCCCATAGCCACCTGTTATACCATCACTTTTATGATCACCTATCCAACCATTTAGGTCACCCAGCACAATCAATCTGAAGCTCCTACTCATTCCATCCAAAACATCATTCAGATTATCCCACAAAATCGCTCTCTCTTCAACATAACCCTTGTTGGAAAATTTTCTTAATGTCCATAAATATTTAAATATTGTTCTTTGACAAATTTCTAACTTTTATTTTTGGCAAAATAAAATTAAATAATTAATTACAATTTGACATAATGATAAGGCGTAATTTCTAAAATAATGCATTTTAATTAAAAAGGGAGTCTGGTTTTAGTTGACCAAAGTCCTTAATCATGACAAAAAATTAAAAAAGTTTAAAGTCAATGACAGAATCAAACATCCAAAATGGTCAGTCTGCGACTGGAAGTCATGCAAAAAAGTTCACCATCTATTTTTGTTGAGTTATTGAAAAACTTAAAAGATTTCATCGTATGGTGCTGTAGTAGTAATTTTACTTGAAGAACGGTCTGCAGAGTTAGGGCCCTAACCTTCATGATTTACTACAATTCAACAAGCAACAAAACTTAAACTAACTCCGACGTTACTAAAGCATTGGTCAAATAAACTTACACAGAAGTTTGAAAGGCAAGACTTTTTTTTTGTTAAAGCATTATTCTTTTATTTAACTTCATAAGCATTATTCTTCCCTTCCTATTTATAGATCAAAATCAAAATAAATATTAAAATTTTTGTTAACCCACAGATGGACCATATATCACAACCACATATGTCTTGACCTTTTCAAACTTAAATTTAACTAATAGAGTTCTAGTACTCGCACAAACAAAATCTACCATAGCTCTGTACCACAGGTCACTCATCAGAATTGCAACACCTCTCCCCCTCTCATTCCTTCACACCAGCACATACACATTTCACACCACACCACTCATTTTCACCGTTTCCTTTCATCTTTGTTTCAGTCACAGCGAGCAAATCAAAGTTGCCCTTTCTAAATAAACCATCACCTCTCTCCTCTATATTTATTCCTCTGACATTCCATGTACCCATACGATACATACATTTTCGCCGAAAGATAGAAGGTTGCTTATGGCGATCACGACCTTCTCTGAGACATGCATTAGCATTCCTGCCAAAGATGAGTGGTAGTGGGCAGCCAACCCAACTACCACTACCCCGGCCCTGCCTTCTACGCCACAGAACATACGTCCCGTTGCCTCTTTTGCCTCAGCCTTTAAGGGGATACGGGATGTCTGTACAGGTGTTGTCTAGATGAAGGGTGTGGATTAAGTATGTGTATATGGTATATGGATATATGGTGGTGTCTGTAAGATATCTGGAGGATGAGTGTGGATATGAAACGCAAGAGAGAAAAGCGAACCATTAGGAACTAGAATGTCATGAAAGACCCTACACACAATAAGCCAAATGGGAGGTAATTTCATCGCTGCGAGTGCGCTATTATTATTATTCTTATTATTATTCTTATTATTATTCTTATTATTATTATTATTATTATTATTATTATTATTATTATTATTTAATTATATTATTAATTATTATTAATTATTATTATTATTATTATTTTAATTATTAATTACATTATTATTATTAATTATTTATATCATTCTCTTTCCCCAAGACTGGGTAAGGTGCGTGAACAACATCGGAAAGAAAAAAGTAGTAAGAAAGAATGACACAATTCAGATCAGAAAGCCAGCTTACCGCCCCTCAATACTTTTGTGAGAACTCGTCGCAGTCCAAAAAATCCACCCTATGAGCTTCCGATCCGCGACGGACGCTCACTATGACAATATCGTCAACGTGTAGGGTCATACCACTGGCCAGGTTGGCCAACCATAACCCTTCAAAAACAACGCATCTGCCTATATCCACTTAGTAATAGCCTCTGCCAAACTCACATTCTCTCTTAGAGATATAATATATACTATATATACATATAATATATATATATATATTTATCTATAGTACTATATATTAAATAATAAACCTACGTATATACTATATATATATATAGTATATAAGGATATAATATATAGTATATATAATATATAGTATATCAAAATATATAGTATATATATATATTTCGTATATATATATATTAACATACAGTGTATATATATATATTATATTATATATATATATAATATATATATATTATATATTATATATAATATATATATATTATTATATATATATATATATATACTATATATATAATATATATATTAAATATATATATATATAGTACAGTAATAATATATATAATATATTATATATATATTAATAATAATTATATATAATTATATATATATATATATATTATATATATAGTATATATATATAGTAGATATATTAGATATATATATATTATCTGGATGTACGATAGTATCGGTATCGGTATCGGTAGTATCGGCCATATTTGATGGTATGGTATCGGTTAAAATGGCCGATACTTCTTACTTTTGATGAAAATTTATGAGAAAACTTTTGATTTCATTGATAAATATAAAGTTCGAAAAAATATCTACAAGAATATATGTTTTTTTTCCTCGATTTCTTTAACCTTAGATTTTTAGGCGTTCTCCAGAATTGTGTCTTCAAGCGTAAAATTGACCTTTTGACAGCCATTTATTATAATTTATACAGATTTATCTACTTTTTAGTTGATCAATAGTATTTATTTATTTTTTTGTACGCAAATTCGTGAGAGCGTGTGAGTGCGTGAGTGTTTTAAACTTTCTGTAAATCATTTTTTATTTTGCTGTTAATAGGGTTTTATCGTTTTAAATTTAGGTTTAAGTGAACGAATAATTTTTTTCATTTCAGGGTTTGATGGGTTATTTTTCTGTCTTGATTTTCTTTTCTGTTCTGTTCTGATTCTTGAACGCTCTTCAAATCCTTCTATGATAGCAATTTCGCACAGGCGTGGCTTTCTCTTTTTTGACCAACATCATGGCTTGCACTCTAACTCTGCATCATTGGAATACTACCTCTAAATCTAAACCTAATTTTATGCTCTGTCTGAGACCCAGAGGCTAAGAATTCATCCTCTAATCGTTATATATCATATATAACTTATTAATAATTTCGTTTTGAAAGGGTGGATATGGTGCCTATTAAAATATAAACAATTCCATATAGACATCGCTCCGAGATCTGATCTCCTAACGTTCGATGTTCTGTGGCTTAAAATTCTTTCTTCCTTCTACTAAATATTCTTATGCTTTGCTACTGTTCTCCTACAGAACAGATTTTCATGCCTTTTTTGATTACCTACTACTTCTCACGAGAGACTGTTATATCTTCTCATAAAAATACTGAGCTCTTATTTAGGGGATTTCAATGTCACAAAACTGAATTGTTGTTTCTCTCGTACTGATTTTAGTTGGAGAAGCCGATCATATCAGTAATTCTCCTAACGACTGGAGCAAACTGATTAAATAACCCTACAACATTCGGGATCGCCCACACGATCTGAACACACTTGACCTTTGTTCACCACTATTCTTCTACTCTATAAAATAGACCACTCGTCCTATCGGTAAATCCTGACACAACTATATCATTATTTAATACTTCTCTCCACATCTCCATCCTGCCATCGCGGTTTTTCTTGGCAATTGATAGGGCGATTGGGGGCATTGCGTTGCTTCTGCGCTAACTATTAAATTGAAGTGACTGCTTTGACCTTCAAACGCCTTTCAGATTCTGCCGATTATAAGTGTGAACTGTTTGTAATGGGGATGAGCCAGGTCTTACCTTCTTGGACTAATCTTTCTCTCTTCAAAATTCATGGTTGCTTGTTCCTTGGCATTACAGGCTAGAGACAATGCTATCGGTGTGGAAAAATTTTCGTTCTTCTATCCTCTTGTCAATTTTCATTCAGCTGGAAATCGTTGCAGGGATACTCTCGACGAGAAAGTGATCTTTCATTAAACGAAAATGGCGCGACCTCTTGGTCTCACTACTGACAAATCTCTGGCTCTTCCAAACATTCTAACAATTTGTAATCATCCTTTCTCCTCTTATCGTCTATAATTTTTTTGATTCTTGTTTTTAATAATCCAACTGGCAAAGCAATCATACTCTTGGGCCTCGCTATTTTCCTCTAATTAACCTGGACATTCCTGGTATTCTCTTCCTCTTCTCTTCCTCAGGTTTCCTATGCTTTTACCTGTAATTTCATTTGTGGGCTCCTGAAATCGATGAAATCTATGAACGTTTGGAAGCCAAACAACCCGGATGACATCCTCTCCGATTTTGAGAGTGTTGCTTCCGTGCTGACCCACCCTCGTTCACTATATTCTCTATGCCTTCAATACTAGCAATTTCCTCAGTGTTGGAAGCGCGCAATAGCAATCCTATTCCGAAACAATGATGCTGCTCTGATCTTCTACTATCGCCTATACATCACTTGTATTCATGTTTTAAGATCTTTGAAACCTTCTCAACTCTCACTTCTAGGATCATCTGGAATCTCTTTCCTTTCTTTCTGATTACCAGTACGGCTTTCGGTTCTCGAGATCTATTGGCGATATACTATCTTACTGGTTTATGTCTTTCCGCCCTTAGGAACTACGGGAAGACTTGTTGGTGGGCTTTGACATATCCAAAGCATTTGAACAGGTATTGGCACGCGTCACTGCTCTCCAACTCCCCTCCTTTTGGGTTCCTTCTTCTCTTTGCTTATGTCTAGCTTTCTTTCAAATGCTCAATGTTGGCTGTTGTGATTGGGGCGACTTTTTTTTGTCATAGTGGTGATTTCCTCGGTTCTTTTATCTCCTACTTTATTCTTGCTTTTCCAAATGATCTTATCAACCTCCACAATCTACTCTTCTGACTAATCTCTCGACCCTTCATATTTCAACTCATATCAATTCTGGTCCCCTCTTTTACTTTCTAGAATTGCCTCCGTCATAATCTTTCCGATTCCATTCTCCTGACTGGGAATAGATTCAGTGTCGTCTCAACTGTGAATTTAATTCTTAAAACCCAAACTTTCTACAATCTCTCTCTCAGGCTACACCTAATTTTTCTATCACTTTCGATAGATTATCCCATATCTCCTGTTGGCAGTATAAACATCCTTGACCTTAAAATAAACAAAAAAAGGTCTTTGAAACCTCACATCACAAAAGTGCTAGGGCGGCTCAAAGAAACTGGTAGTTCTGTTTAAACTGGGTCTTTTTTTCTCATCTTCTTCTTTCCACTGCTCCAAAGTTTCCCCTATAAAGGGTCTTCATCCGCCTGAGGAGTACTGCTCTCATTAATGTGGGGCCTGGGGCTCTGTTTTCCGGTTTGGACTAGGTGTCGAGTCTAACAGTGCAAAAGGACATTAATAACTGTTCCTTACTCTTTCTTAGTTCACTTGACCCTTTATATTTTGCGACGCCATATTAACTTTATCGCCTTTTTTTATACTTCCGTACAGTTCAATTCCGCGATAGAATTGACCCCTTTTATGCCATTACCTTTACGCGCCCTCGTAGCACAGAGGGTGCTGTGTCGGGCACTAGTTTATGTGTTGATTTAGGTTTGATGTGTAACCTCCAGACTGGTTGCTGCGGTGCTTGCTTTTCTTTCCTGCCACTTATTCTGTGGAATTCTCTTCCATCTATTGTGTTTCCTACTCAATTTAATTTCCCTCACTTAAAGCCTGCGTCGTGCTCATCTGCGAATTTGCGTTAGATGGATTTTTTGAGGCGTTCAACCACCACTCCTTGTATAGGGTTCTGCCGTGGCGCGTTGACAACTGTAAAAACAAAAAGTAATAAAAGTTAATAAACAGTATTTCCTAAGCTAGCTGAAATCCCACAAGAATGCCATCCGACGTTATGCATTAAAATAGCATAACCGAGGAGCTTGCTCGCTTCACAAAAAAAAAAAAAAAAAAAAAAAAAAAAAAAAAAAAAAAAAACAGAGAATGAAGATAATCTTCTCTCCCTGGCACAGAACAGCAGCTGATAGTGACGATGGTGTTTTCACAAATAAACCTACTGAAGATTCAGAGGATTTGATATTTAGACTTGATAAGTTAATTTCCGAATTGCATTGACCATGCTTCATTCACCTTCAAGAGAACAACACCAGGAAAAACCTCATCGTAAAAACTGAAGAAGACCAGTCATCAAGGAGCAAAGGAGCAATCTAATTTGCGGTCTGTGAAAGAGGAGATGAGGCTCTACACAACATGAGATGCTGCCATAACAGATAGAGATCTTTCATGCGGTGAATGAAATCGGGCCAAGGTTTTCAATTATTATCAGGGCTTGCAGGCAAATAATAATCAGCACCTCCTTCAGCAGTCGAGAGAGAGCGTATTTAAATGTGTGGGTAGGAATGTAAACACCCAAAAAGGACCCTCGCCAGATACTAGTGAAAGCTTATGTTTTTTTGCATCACAATTTGTGAATTTTTGAATTGAGTAATTTGAATGATATCTATCTTTAAAGGAGTATTTTATATGTCCATGTTTGAGTAATAGCGTTTTTTTTATTTTAACTTTTTTCGGCTGATTAATTGAGGTTCTTCTTCATTATTTTTATCTTTATTTAGTAGCTAGTTTAAAGAATCTTCTTGTAATTGTAATCATGTTAAAACTAAAAGCTATGCACTTTTTAATATTACTTGAAAATTGTTTGGAATAATTTTTAAATAAAGGCTTAAATAATATATTATTGATCTTTTATATTTTGCAATTATTATTGTTAAAGTATATTAAGTTTATAAATAATATACTGGCACAACAAATATGAAATATAAATGACTAAAGTATTGTTTGGTACAGAATGCAATCTTGAGATGCTAGCAGTTCGCACAAATGTGATATTCTATTTACTGTGTATTTATTATATTAGATTAAGTATCGTATCGGTATCGGCATCTAAAACAAATAGAGTATCGGTATCGTAATCGGCTCTTTTCTGGTATCGGTTACACTCTAATATATATATACTATATATATAATATAATATATATAACTACTATATATATATACTATATATATTATACTATTATATATATTACGTATATAGTATATATATAGAATAATATATCTATTATATTAATATAATATATACTATACCGTATATATATATATACTATATATATATATATATATACATGACAAATAATGACGTTAATATAATATTATATATATATACAAGTAATATATTAATATATATATATTTATTAATATATTATATATTATATATAGTATATATATATAGCTATATAATGTATATATATACTATATAATATTATACTATATATATATAATAATATATCTATATAATATATATTAATATCTATATATAGTATATAGTATATATATGTATGTATTATAATGCTTGACGAGCATGAGTTCACATGATAGGGATATTTCGGGTTTTTGAGTGGAATTCATCCTCCTGGGGTCTTCATTCGAACTTTGCAGACTATCCACGTGCTTGAAAAGGCCGAATCTGGACATTACCCAAATTAAAACCAAAGGAAAGACCATTCCATTCATCATACGCGACATATAATTTTCGCTCTCCTTTCGTCTCTTGTGCAAACTATGAAGATTCTCTTCTACACAAAATCAACCTCTTTCACTTATACTTAGTATATATATTAATATATATATATAACTAAAGATATATATTATTATAATATAATATATATATAATATATTATATATAATAATAAATATATAAATTTATATAATATAAATATATTATATATAGATACTATTTAAGATATATATATATAATATAAAATTATTAATATAATATATGCTATATATAATATCTATATATATATACATATGTATATAGTATATATATAATATAATATTATATTATATATATATATAAATATGAATTATATCTATAATATATATATAATTAATATAATATTAATAGTTT
>JABUQX010091309.1:30000-34569 GCA_015478945.1 Trachelipus rathkii | reverse complement strand
TACCAACCCAATCACCACTTCTGGCTCATTCGGAAAGACAGATAGGTAATTCCAAAACGAACGAAACGAATTTAAATCATATAGGAAACCAAACTAGTAAGTAATTGAAAAAACCATGGACCACACTATCTGAACAGTGGAGAAGGCAAGCCTAGATAACTATTTTTTTCATGTACACTATTTTGCAAAGTATAGAGAAGCTCAGTTTCTAAGAATATTCACAGGTTACTTATTGGTATTGCGGACACTGTTTTAACATAAAAAACTTTGGATCTTTACCCTCATGGTTATGGCGAATATTGTGGATTTTACAAAAGATGTACAGAGTCCAAATAAGTTAATAAAACCGACGGAATTCGATACCAGATTCTGTTAAACACAGATCACAATGCAAAAACTGCTGAATGCAGACAAGTTTGAATAATGATGCAGTATTATGTAAAAAATACATGTCATGGGTCTAAGAGCACCGTCTATTACATATTCGACTAGCTAGGCGTTTGATCTACTGTAAATGTGAGAATGATTTCAGAGTTTAGTTGGTACAATGAGATCTTTCTTTTTTCGCTGTTGAAAAGTCTGAGCGATGAAGTGGTAATTCTCAATTTTGAGAATATAAGAGGCTATGGGATAGGAAAAAGAGATCGAGTAGCTAGCACTAAAACCTAATGGACATTGACAACAGCTTGCAGAAGAAAGATGGCATCAGAACACTTAACGAAGGACTTTGGGTGAAGAGTTGATTGCTTAGAGGTAAGATTATTTTACTGTGAAACTCTCTTTCCTTCCCACATTAAAGAAAAAGGAGTTGTGGAGTTAACGGTAGAAGTTTATATAAGTTTGAAAGTATTGTTTTGGTGTTTGTCAGCTAATTCGGCGAGTTATCTCGCAGCAGCTGCTCTAAAAATAATCAACATTTGGAAGTGGTGTGGGTCCTTTTTATTGCCTGTAGAGTTTTTTCCTTTTCACGGTTAGCTTTTGGCACACTCTTTCGGACCACCAATTGTGTTTCCTTCAACAGCTTACCTGTAGGAAGATTGCTGAGAATACAAGCTTTCGCTTGCTTGATTGATAACTTGTTGGAAGAGTTAAAGGCATCATCAATAGTCGGAAACCGCTTACTGAAGGGGAAAAGTGGAATAGCTGTGGCCTGATGAAAAGGAGCCCACTCCGCTCGGTCATAAAGCCAGCTGTAAATGGGTTTTAATGTTGAGCTCGGTGCAACTTCATTTAAGGAATATTGGGCAATTAATCTCACTTCTCTGCCTTAACTCTTCTACTTACAATTTTAACTTGTTCTAACATTACTTGCTTTACCTAAGCACTCTTAACTCATTATATTATGATAAGCAATCCACAATCAAAGAGATTATGAATGCAGAGGATATTTATCGCATCATTTTCGAAAAATTGAATTGCGTGTGTGTCTAATATACGCTCCATATTATATGTTTTATGTTTGAGTACCAGCGTTAAAGGACCTATCCATGAAAAAGGGGGTTAAAGTCTAGCAAGGACTCTTTAGATTTAGACGAGGTGACAGAGTCCGCCCCATAATTAATGGGTGGTGAAGGTTGAAATCTCCAAGTATTAAAAACTTCGGGAGGGGGAGGTGATTATTAAAGAATCAGTTTGTCGACGCATTTAGTAATACTCCACTTCTCGGAGCCACAGTAGATCGAGCAGAACAGTAACGGTCGGTGGACAGATAAATTCGTGCTGCCACTGCGTCTAGTTTGCAAAGGGACTAGAGAATAAGGGACAATTTATCAATTAGGTATTCTGACCTCCCCTTCTCATTTTCACAATTTTACTATAGAAGTCTACGGCGACTTTCATATTCCGTATGGTTGGAGAAATGCGTGACTGACATAGTCGAAGTTCTTGCAAAGCATATGCACATATGGATGAATTTCTATAAATTTTTATTAAGTTGAAAACCCGTGTCTTCCCATAAATTAAGTAGTTATGTTAGCCACGATACAAATCTCCACTGAAAGGGAAGGTGGCAATAGTGTTTATTTGAGTTATCGCGCACTAAGTGAGGTTCCTTTTGAGAGTCAACTGTCTACTAAGTGGCTAGGGGTGAATGTTGGAAGTGAATCCATGATTGGTAGGCAAAGCTAGACGTGGGTGAGGCTCAAACGAGGAAGAAGCAAACATCCTGCGTGGTTAGGGAATGAGTCGTACAAACAGATGTTTGGGTTTTTGAAACGACCAGTTTTGGGGAAGAGTTTTCAGTGTATTTGGTGGAGGGGGTTTGCCAATGAATGCAATAAGAGATAATTCGATTCTAAGGCTAAAAGTCAAAATCACTTACATGTATAAAGCTTGGGATGTGCATCTATTTTTGAGAAAAAATAGCATTACTTCAAGTTGTTACTCACATATTATTTTGAAAAATTAATTAGAGCATTTATATGGACGGAGCATCTGCCATAGACAGTAGATTCAGAAATGATGGAGAATATTTGGCATGTTATCCATGGAGGCATATGAATAAGAATATAATTTACACCGAAAGAAGTTGTCCTGGTTTTGTAAACAAGGTTGGGATGGGCAAATATTGAGGGATCATGCCAATTAAATGGGGATCCAGGTATAAAAGGTTTAACTAGCGAGGAGTCTAACGCTAAGAGAGAAGACTGGCTGTATCAAAGATAAGACAAAGGCCACACTACTAAAGTGTTGGTGATTTTAGTTGAAAACTACCGGTAAATTTTGGGTTAAGGATGGTAAGAGTCTCAAATGTCAACCTTTCTATAGCCACACTCAAGCTAGATTAGAAACGCTTTCGGTTGTATTCACACTCCGCATGCGCATTCGGTTAGATATGTTCTGCGTCTGAATGGTTTTCCATTCACTACTGCTCCTCGGAACGAAGCACGCCATTAGAGAGAGAGAGGAGTAGAGAGTTGGTCGTGCAAAGTCCAGGGCTCCCCTCTGTCACCAAGTATATTCCAAATTTATATTGGGGAACAATGATCCATTTCATTCTGGCTCTTTGTGTTTCATATTGATAAATTCAATTAAGGAGAGTTTAGCTGTTATAATTTCAGTACACATTTATTAAGGAAATTTCTAGGATATTTATAAAGAAAATAAGTTATATATATGGGATTTCGATAAGTTGATAAAAAATCTCTGGCCGAAAACGGGATTATAGAAGAATATGGTCTTCGGCGCGCTGAAGGGTTGTGGTGGTCTAATCATATTTCATGCGGTTATTTTATCTGACTTAAGGAATACTCAATTATATTATTATCTTTTCTGACGGGAAATTTTCGCGCTTGAATTATTAGTCATATCAGGAAATATTAAAGAACAGCTACTAGACGAATTATCATCATATTTATCTAGAAGTTATCAATTATATATATATTATTCTAGGAGGATCAAAAGCGGTGATTATTTTGCTATTTATAGAAATTTGGATGTTTATTGTATTATTAGCCGAATACATCATGTTTTAGAGAGATACCATATGGATGAGAATTTTTCTATTGTGTATTAAGAAATATATCGTATTTATATACAGAGAGATTAGATGTTAACGGTAGAGAGGAGACAGGTTTACGATAGTGATATCATGATGAATGTTCTTATGGTGCTGCTATATATATAATCGTGAAGTATTTGGACTACATAGAAACTCTGGAAGTCCCTTAGGTACATTAAGAAATATTTTAATAGTGGCGTATAAGAATATGCTCGCTCAGTAACAGGATTACAGTCTATGTTGCATACATCATCAACACTTATGTACTATAGCTCAAATTGCGATTAATAGAGACATGGTGTGATAATAGAGCTTAATAATAAGCTTATAATATAACTACTAGAAGGTAGGTATTAGAGTATTAAATGGACAACTACTGTGAGAGCATGTTCTAAAGAAAGCAAATGATTATCTAAAATGGCTTTTTAACTCTTGTTAGGATAGGTATATATTCGTAGAAATCGGTTTTGTATTAGATAGGACAATGTATCATAGTTAGGCTCAATTTGACAGGCCTAAGAATAATCTGAGATCTCATGAGATGGGCTTAATTGACACCATTCACTACTTGTTGTTATGTTATTTACTTAGATTTTATATACATGCTTTTAGTATATGTATGTATATACTAATTCATAGAATTGTGAGTTGATTTGTATTGGTTGGATTTATTATATTACATATTCCCGTGATGGTCATATTGAGTGGTTAGTTGTTGTAGGTTTTGTTCTATTACTGCCTGTAAATATTTAGCAAGCATAAGATTTCCATGTTGGTTGTATCTTGTGTGTACTTATTCAATTTTGCTCGTTTACACGCTAGTGTGATATATTAGTGTACGAACACAAACTTACACACACAACACACTCGACGCACTCGCACACACACACAACACATCTATTACTCACTTATCATTGGTATACAGCACATTCACTATGGACTAACATTAACACATCCAAACACCATCGGACACTTACCTCGTTCAAATAGCCGCTCATTTGGCATTTAAGAAAAGAAGCACTGTGAGGTCCTCCACAGTTTTTGTAGTGTGGTATATTTCACAGGCAATT
>JABUQX010091309.1:17500-25000 GCA_015478945.1 Trachelipus rathkii | reverse complement strand
ATTATTATTATTATTATTATTATTATTATTATTATTATTATTATTATTATTATTATTATTATTATTATTATTATTATTATTATTATTATTATTATTATTGTTATTATTATTCCTACTTTAGAATTGGACCTGAAAGAGGAGAAACAATTGCTTTCTCGAGAGTCTAGCCCGGTTTTACTAAAAGTTTTTTTTTTCTCCGGGGCATTTACAGTTCTATATATAAATACTACTACTACTCATCAAAATTAACGCACCGCAATTAACGTGGTGAAGGAAGGATAGAAAAGGTAGAAGAACGCGAAGACACTTTATTGGACAATGACAATAACATATTCCTCCCCATAACAATAGGTTGATACAGTGTGAGGCCAAGGTGCAGCCAAAGGGTCTCGCAGTAGGGTTTGGAGGTTCGGCCCTACAAACACACAATCTTGGTACGTACGGAGACGGCCGCGGGGGGGTGTTGGGTCTGTCTCAATACCGTATATGACCCCCTCTGGCACGGATGACTGCCTGACACTGTCCTGGCATGCTCTCAATGAGTGAGCGAATGTTCTGGACAGTGATTTGATCCCATCCGTCGTGCAGTACCTAACGCAGGTCCGGGAGGGTCCGTGGAGGGGGTTGCAGCTGTCGGATCCGACGTTTCAGGATATCCCACACATGTTCGATTAGTTTGAGGTCCGGACTATATGCTGACCACTCCAACGCCGTAATTTGAACCGTCCTAAGGTAGTCGTTTACACATTGGGCCTTGTGTGGTCTCTCATTGTCATGCATTAGGATGAAAGAGTCACCGAAGTAGGGGGGCAAATGGCACGACGTATGGTTCGAGAATGTCTGTGATATACCTTACGGCGGAGTGCCTCTATCGAAGATGTGCAACTCCGAAGGCCCCGAAAAAGGGAGGCCTTCCCAGACCATAACCGACCCACCTCCAAACAGCAAAAACCTGTAGCACATTGCATTGCGCAAACCTCTCCGTCGGTCGTCGGTATACTCTAGGACGCCTGTCCGAGGCGTACAGAGACACTCTCGACTCGTCTCGACTCGACTTGCACAATCGTTGACCGTCCAATGGAAGTGTTCTCGGGCAAATGCCGGTCGTGCCCTTCGATGTGCCGTGGTGTGCGGTGAACCTATGGCAGGCCTCCGGGGCCGGTAATTATGTTCCACAAGGCGTCCACGCAGTGTATTGTCACTCACCCTGGTGCCGTGTACCTCCGCCAACTGTATCTGCAGATGTCGTGGCCATTGTTGTGGGGCTCTCGTAATGTACCGCAGACGTATATAATCCGGTCTTCCACGGGTGTGTGGCCTGAGCCTACCTTGTCTCTCGCCGGCGATCATATGTGTCAGGGTTTCCTGGTACCGTTGGACCACCGTGCAATCGTTGTGTGCTCTACACCGAACCGGTCGACCAAGTGCCCGGTACCCATGTCCTTGGGCGTGGACTGCTGTTATCTGACGCAACTGATCTGCTTACAGTTGCGCACTTATCTATATCTCCATGTTTATCGAGTACTTCGTACGTGAATGGATCCCTCGCTCGATTATATCCCCAACATAACCTACCCCACCTCTCCCAGGTCTAGTTACGTGGGTTTATGTTTTCCTAATTTTATCGCGGTGACGGCCCCAAAACTGCAGCGAATTCTCTGCGGGGTGGTTACATAGTTGCACTGATGCTGTCGTCTGTGTTGGTGTGAGGTTTATGGGGTTAGGGGCCTTCCCGTCCCTGCGAGGGACATTTAAACCTAGTGGTTGGCGTTATTTTTGACAAGTTATATATATATATATATATATATATATATATATATATTATATAATATATATATATATATATATATATATATATATATAATAAAAAGATATATATATATATATAATATATATATATATATATATAGAAACTGTTGAGGAAAATTAAAAAATGTCTGTTTAAAATTAAATTTCTGTTTTGAGTCCTTAATAGAACTATTTTGGCTCAAAACGTTATAAAAGCATCAATATAAATGATGTAAATTCTCTAAGATAAAAAAAAAATAAAATATTAATTTACAAGGTTAAAGAAGCATGATTTTTATTGTTTTTTTTTTTAAATATAAATATAAACTATTTGTTAATTTTTTTATTATTATTTCTGTTTATTCCAAATCACCGCTTCCATCACAACAATTGATTTCAGTTGTTTGTAAACAAAAACAAACCACGTAAGCCGTCATATTCAATTTTACTTGAAATTCGTGCTAAAACTGTTTAAGCATTTCGTGCCGTGTGTAAACACAATTGTCATGGATATTCAGCTAATGCAGATTTTTTTTTTTTTTTTTTTTTTTTTTTTTTTTTTGAAGATATTTACTAAATTGTTACTTTTAGAAATAGTTACCAAGTCAATGTGTCAAAATTAGAAAATTATATAGAGAAAACCTATCTTAGAAAACGATAATTTAATGTATGATTATTTTATTTTTTTAAAATAAATAAATAGTATTTTTTCTTATCTAGTAATTTCTTTGATTCTACCCAAGATGAGAAAAAACTATTTAAAAAAAAAAAAAAAATCAAAAATCAAAAACCAATAGTTAGTAATTAGCATGTTATTTACTTTTGCAAGTAGGAAGTTAATGTATTATAAATGAAAAATTTATTCTAAAATAACGAATTGTTAAAGATTTAAAAAAGTTATCCTTTTCCTATAGAGAAAACTTATCTTAGAAAACATTTTCTGAAAGTATAACTATTTTTTTTTTTTTTAAATAAATGAATCGTACTTTTTCTTATTCAAAAATTTCTTTGATTTTTAGAATATGATAAAACAAAAACCAATGTTATTTTCATATAAAACATGTTTTTTTTTTGGTTTATTTGTTTTCATACATTTAAAATCAGTATTTTAATTTTCATTGTTATACATTTCTTTTATTTTGGTTTAGCTTTTTTTTTTTTTTTTTAACAGATTACCCCCTCCATATATATATATATATATATATATATATATATATATATATATATATATTTTTTATATATATATATATATTATATATATATATATTATATATATTATATATTATTTATATATATATATGTATATACGTATGTATATATATATATATATATATATATATATATATATATATATATATATATATATATATATATATATATATATATATATATATATATATATATATATATATATATATTATATATATATATTTATAAAAATTTATATTTATTTTAGAATATTTTAATCTGTTAAACGTTACTATGTTGTTATAGACTATTTTAAATTGAACTTGGGGTTTTTAAAGTGTTTTCAAGCTTTTAGAGTATTTCTTGTATCTCTTCACTGTTTTTGTGTTTTGGAGACTTTCTTGAAAATTATATTTTAGGCAATACCAAAAAGTTTGTTTTGAAACTTAAAAAACGAGGCACTTGAAAACTGAGAGTCAATTAAGTTAAATGTGAGCTGATATATCTCTGATTTTTTGTAGCATTATGCTACTTGTTGAAGTATATACATTAAAACTGAGTAAAGTATTTTATTTATATTATTTAACATTAGTTCTAGTTAGGCCAAAGTATTTTTTGCCTTATTAAAGATGAGGAATTGTTCATAGAAACTTATGTTAAGGTCTCTTTTTCCAAGCTGGTCCTAACCCTTTATATTCTGAATTAGCAGGACTAGCAGTTAGGTCTATTCTATCTTTTCTGTTTTATTCTAACACTTCTCTAGCCTCTAAATCCTTATACCTTACTTTAAGTTTGAACAGAGTACTCCACGGATGGCATGCTATATGTAGGCCTAAACTAGTAACGCAACTACTTATACACTACCTTAAGCCTTATACTATACAAGGCAACCTCCAAGTTTTAATATTTGGAAATTTTGACATAAAATGTTTATTTTATGAATATATATGGTGAGTTATTTTTCTTTATTTTGCTAATATTTAAGCTTATAGGTTAGATTTAACTTTAATTTTAATAGGCGAACCCTCTTTACTGGACTGAGCAGTTCACTCAACTGTTCTAATTACACCTTAGAAAGTTCTGCTAAGAACATTTCCAACATCTTTCCAAATATTAAAAACAAAAGACGGGTCGTTTATTTTAATTATTCCTATTAGCTTATGCTATTTGAATCTTATTACTCACCATATAGTTTATTAGATTTTCCTTGTTACTTGGAGTGTGTTGCCTTAAATTTGATTAAACTTGTAACGTAGTTGTTTTGCAAAATATTATACTCACTTAGTCATTATTTTATATTTTTTGCCATGGCTGAAATGGAAGATTGCCAATTACTTAATCATCCTCTCATTGTAGAAAGAGACGATTTAAAAAGAAGGATGGAGGCTATTATAGCTAGATTAAAAACTAGCGGTAGTCCCTCTTTTATTAAAGATAAATTATCTGAATTAAAAAGTTATTTAAAGTCTTTGGAGAAGACAGATAAAAGTATTTTATCAAATATACTTAAATTTAAAACTCTTAATGATTTTTATATAACTGAGCGTAATAACAATTTTGATTATAAATTAGATTTAGAGGAACAGATTGCCATTTTATCTGACAATTTGACAAAGCCTAGCAACTCCTCAATTGCAAGCGAAGACTCTGATCCTTCCTTTTCAAGCTCGATTGTAGGCCCTAGTTCTAATGTTTCGGATAGGACAGTGTCTAATTTAAACCTTTTTAGGAGCGCAAAAGAGCCTCCTATTCAGATAGGGAAGTTTGAAGGTGATGAATCAGATAAGTTAGCATTTTCACGCTTCTTAGCAAAATTTAAAGCCGTTATAGACGGGAATCCTGTTTACACTAATGAGGAGAAACTTATACATTTGATTAGCAATCTGGGGGATGTGGCCTATGAAATGATTAAACATTTGAGTCCTGAAGGCTCTAATTACGCAATTGCTTTAGGCATTTTAAAGACTGAATTTCTCGACAGAGATTTCATAGTAGAAAAAATAATTGTCAGGCTATTAGACATTTCTCCTCCTTCCGAAGATAATTTAGCTGAGGTGAAATCTTTTCTTAATGAGGTTAAGGCATTAGCTTATGATTTGAAGTCTTATGGATTAGATTTCCTTGCTCCTGATACTGCAGGTTTTAAAATGATTAGTTCACTCGTAGTTAATAAATTACCTCCTAGGTTTATAAATTTGTTAATCGATAAAACTTTAACTAATTACCCAAGTATAAATGACGTGTTTGAGAATTCATCTACCTTAATGAAACGCTTGGAGTTGATGCAGAGATCTCAGCCTAAGCTTGAAAATAATAACTTAGGGAATAATAGATTTGGCAGACGCAAGAGTAATTATCATGATAACCCTAATAATAATGGTCTTAAACATAATAAATTTAACAATAGTAAACCTAATAATAGTAGCCAAAATGAGGGTGATGGTAATGATGAGTTTCCTTGTACTAACCCGCCCAAAGCTACCCTTGAAAATTTTAACACTAAGTCTGCCAAATCTACTGTTCCTTTTAAGAGGAATGCAGCTTTCCCATGTAAATTTTGCAGCATGGCAGGTCATAGCATGAATAAATGTACGAATTACCCCGATATTGAGTCTAGGCTAGAACGCTGTGAACAGCTACACATTTGTAGATTCTGCTCAAGTGCAATGCATGCTTCTGATGAGTGCCCTGGTAATAACGACAGTAATTTAGACTATCCATGCATGTACTGCAACCTTCGAACGCACATATCTGCTTTGTGTATAGAAGGACACAAATAGTTTATAAAGATATTGCCATTAGATTTAAGTTAGTTTATAGTATTTAGTTTAAGGAATTTTAAGCTTATTTGTGCTTAAAATGTTGTAAATAACCTTTGCTTAGGATTCTATTCTCGAATAGTATCTTCTCTTTGTATTTAGGCCTAATAATTATTTTATGCTGTAAATTTATAAGAATCGGTGATGGAACACTTTTGCTCTACTATTACCTAACTTATGTTGCTATTGCATGAAACATACTTTTTAAATATTTTAAACCTTGCTCTCATGCATTTATTAGGTCTTCTATTTTGGGTAGTGGTCTACCTTTAAACATTCTTATTTATATTTTGACCTGTTGGTTTTAAACATTTACACAACCCTTTACACTTAATTAGCCTTTGGCTTTACTTATACACATGTTTGGTCCCCACATATTTGGCCTTTAGCATGTTTAAAAAAAATATATATTTTTAACCCATGTGGTATGTTTTTTGATATAGTTAAAAAAAAAGGATTTTCTTTGAACCTTTTTACCCATTTAATTCTGGTTTAAACTGGTTGCTTATTGCACAACAGTGCTACCTTATACTCCTATTCCCTATTTTTGTCTCTGGGTTATAACAGTGCCTGTTAGGTCTATATCACAAACATGGTTCAAAGCTAAAATCTTACTTTAAAATTTTAAATTATAAATTTATTGTTTTGATTTTGCACACTAGTCCTTATGGACTGTTCAATTATATTTGAATAATTTATTCTGAATTTCCTTAGTGATTACCATATTTTGAATATTTTGCTTATATTGTACAACATATGGCTTGAACTCTTGTTTAGTAACTACTTAGTACTTTAATTTGGTCTCTAGCATATGAAGTTTACATTTGTTTACTAGAATATCTAGCATTCATGCTGGACTTATTTTTTGATTGTTTATTTTATTGCATGTTGCTCTGGATTGAAATTTGTTTTAAAAATTGCTTGCACTTCGAACACTGCTTCCCTTAATTTGCTGAAGGAGCATAAGAACATTTCTTATGTTCTTGTGTTCTTTCAGCAAATTCTTTTTGTCGGGAGGTTATTAGAAATATTTTATTCCTGTATTAAACCTTACTATGTTGTTATAGACTATTTTAAATTGAACTTGGGGTTTTTTAAAGTGTTTTCAAGCTTTTAGAATATTTCTTGTATCTCTTCACTGTTTTTGTGTTTTGGAGACTTTCTTGAAAAATATATTTTAGGCAATACCAAAAAGTTTGTTTTGAAACTTAAAAACGAGGCACTTGAAAACTGAGAGTCAATTAAGTTAAATGTGAGCTGATATATCTCTGATTTTTTGTAGCATTATGCTACTTGTTGAAGTATATACATTAAAACTGAGTAAAGTATTTTATTTATATTATTTAACATTAGTTCTAGTTAGGCCAAAGTATTTTTTGCCTTATTAAAGATGAGGAATTGTTCATAGAAACTTATGTTAAGGTCTCTTTTTCCAAGCTGGTCCTAACCCTTTATATTCTGAATTAGCAGGACTAGCAGTTAGGTCTATTCTATCTTTTCTGTTTAACTCTAACACTTCTCTAGCCTCTAAATCCTTATACCTTACTTTATGTTTTTGAACCGAGTACTCAGGATGGCATTCTATATGTAGGCCTAAACTAGTAACGCAACTACTTATACACTACCTTAAGCCTTATACTATACAAGGCAACCTCCAAGTTTTAATATTTGGAAATTTTGACATAAAATGTTTATTTTATGAATA
>JABUQX010091309.1:0-12500 GCA_015478945.1 Trachelipus rathkii | reverse complement strand
GCACATGTAAGATCAATCTTACATTTACTTCACTGTTAAAGTCTGGAACACACTCTATATATCTATTTTTCCAAACTACCTTTGATTTGCAAAATTTCAAGTGCTGTGTATCGAATCATGTAAAGTTTTAATTTGGCCCCGGTTTAAAATTTTTCAAAGGGAATCTTTCTAACTACACCCATATAGTTCTTACTTGCTTTCTGTTTAAAATCTTTGAAACTTTCCTTAGCTTTTAATTTTTTTCCTTTTAATTATTTAATTTTAATTCAATTTTAATTTAAATTTTAATTTTAATTATTTAATTATTTTTTACTTTTAATTATTTATGATCTGAAATCTTATTCTCTTCTTTCAGATCTTTCGGTGTTTTTGACCAACTGTTGACATACTTTCCTTTCTATTTAATTTAAGGTCTTCTGCCTTTTGGGATTATGGGGAGTCTTGTTTACTGGCACTTGATTCATCCAAGGCGTGATATCGCGTGCGTCATAGTATCCTAAGCCTCATTCATTTGAATTTTCACTTTCATTTTTCTAACTCATGTTTAGTTTCTATCAAATTATTGTTCAAGCCTTCCATTACCGTTACGAAGAACCTCGTCTCACAAGAAGTGTCTTGTCTTCATTTATACTCTTTATGAATTTCTGCAACTTTAGGCCTGCTCGTTGTCGTACATTTTTTTTCACCCATATTTGTTATGCAGTATTGTATATCTTCATCTGTTTTTCTTTATCGTTTAACCCTCTCCACTTTAAACCTTGCGTCCGTGCCCACATTAGTACTGTAAATCACACTGGGACTATTGGTTTTACAAAATATATTAATTAAATTTAAATATCCTGCTGTTCACCGAAAGCAGATTTGCCCATGACCTATTCCGACTATGTCGTTTACACCAGTGCGGATATTCTTACTTTCTTTTTTTTTTTAAATTTTCACATAATTTTAGTTCCTGAACATTCTGGCAACTTAGATGACGACCATCTTTTTTATTAACAACGCCAGAGGTAACGGTTTTCTTAATAGTTATTGAGTACAAGCTTTATTTTGTGCATACGATTAATACAGGCATACTGGTGTGTGTGTGTGTGTGTGTGTGCGTAAATTTGTGAGCGTTGAAAGCTTGTGTGTGTGTGTGTGTATGTGTGTTGTTGTGTGTGTATAGTGTGTGTTTGTGTGCTGTGTGTAGTGTAGTGCGGCGTGTGTGTAGTGTGTGTGTATGTGTGTTCGTCGCACTTGTGAGTGTGTGTGTGAAATTCTGTACACAATTAACGATAGTTCATACACACACACACACACACACACACACAACACACACACACACACACACACACACACACACACACATATAATATATAATAATACTTTTTATATATAATATATACTCATCGGCGAAAAAAAATATATATATAGGATACTATTGATGATGTATAGAAATATAATGTTTATGTAGACATTTAAAGAAGATTTGTGACATAAATATAAATATATATATAGATATACTATATATATATATATATATATATATATATATACATATATATATATAATATATATATATATATATAATTATTATAATATATATATATATTAATATATATTATATTATATATTATATATAATTATTAATATATATATTATAAATATATATATATTATATATATTAATATATATATAATATATAATATATATAATATATATTATATATTTATTATATATAAATATATAAACTATAATATAATATATATATATATATATAATATATATATATATTATATAATATATATATTATTTATATATATATATATATTTATATATATATATTATGGCCCTTATTTATTATTCAATTTATACGACACTCCGGCTCTAATATATATAATTATATTATATATATTATTATATTATTAATATATATTATATAATATATATATATAATATATGATAATATATATAAAAGATATATATTATAAAATGTGTTATATTTATATTTTATTAATATTAATTGTATATATATAATATAAATTTTATATAATATGTTATTATTATATATATATAATATATATGTATTATATTTAATTTTTTTATTAATTTAATTTTTATTATTTAATTTTTTATTATTTTATTTTATAATTTATATTATATATACATAATATATATAATATATATTATAATATATATATTATAATATATATATATATTATATATATATATAAATATATTTATTATAATATATATAATCGAAACCACAGTCTACATATATTAAAAAGATTTGTCGAATAATTAAATAGGTTCTGCGGATCCTCTATTCAGTCAATCAAATCCGTCGCGTGAAGGAATTGCAAGTACTTTATTTTATTGTTACTTGCGAATGAATGCAATTTAAAACACCCATAAATAGTTAAAACTTAAAGATAATGAAACCAATTGTATTTCGACAAATGTTGTAATAACAGTTGGTTCTGGAAATTTAATACGACTTTCAAGTGAAGTTACCATGGCGGAATAATAGGTGAGCGAAAAACCTCTCCCAAGGCCCGGGAGATCCGTCTCCCCCTCTGGAACATCAACTCCTTCGTAAAAATGTAATCCTCACACTTCCTATTACTACCCAAATTCGCACAACGGAGCCCCGCCGAAGAAAAAATTAAGTTAGGTTCTGCTAGGTTAGGTGTGAGGTTAAGTCTGAGGGTAGGGTTAAGTTGAGGGTTGGTTGACGTAGGTATAGGTTAGGTTAGGTTAAGGTTGGTGAAGAGTTAGATTAGGTTTAGAAGTTAGGAAATAAAAGGCCTGTGTTAAAACATTTTTATGGTTTAATAACTTATTTTAATTTTGTGTCAAATGTTCGTCGGCCAAATGTCTTTCGGTTCTCAAATGTACCTTCAGTTAATCATGTCTTTTACAAAAATGTCTTGTTACCCATTGTTGTCCCAAATATTTTGCCTACTGAACATTTTTGTCGAACGAAAATTTGTCTCCAAAATGAATTTGGTTAGGTTAGTGCAAGGTAATTAAAGTTTTAGTGTTTAAGGTTTATGTCAGCTTAGTAAAAACTTTAGATTTACTTACCGGTAAAGCGTATATGTGAAAATAGGGAAGGTTTAAATATATTAAAATAATATATAGTATAATAGTATATATTATATATATATATATATATATTATTAATATTATATATAATATATGATATATATATATATTATATTATATTAATATATATTATACTATTATAATATATTTATCTATAAAATATGTAGAACTAGAAAAGGACAGATCAATTTAGTATAATTATTTTTTTTTAGTTTTGAATGATTTTTTTTTATTAACTATTGCAGATGCTATACTGATAAAGGATTTTGTTTCCTTTTCTTATTAATTTTTTTTCTTTAAACATTGTACTCCATGACGAGATAATCTGTTCAGACGTTGCACCGAAATCTTTCGAACCCTTCTCGTTGATGTCTTATTAATCGGAAGCAAAAAATTTAAAAATAGGAAAATGTAAAAAATAAGTAAATTAAAAAAAAAAATGAAAGGTAAAAAGGTTTCAAAAGCCAAATAAATGTTAGTTGAAAAAGAAATAAAAGAGGAAAATAAATATCGAAGCACTTGAGACATTTCGAACTTAAAAGATACATCATCCTACATTCAACACACTCCCAACACCCAATCACCCACCACACTACATCACACACACATCATACTTACTATCTTACCTTATTATTTTTATATATCATTTATATATATATATTATATATATATATATCCTATACTTATACTATATTATATATATATATATATACCATATATTATATATTATCTCTCTATCCTGATCTTATTCTATCAAGTCTATTCTTATTTTATAAATTGTATTATATTCCAAGGATAAAATTCAATCACACTATCCTGTAAATGCGTATCTCAGTATTCCCTGAATATCTGTACCTCTGCTCCTACCATTTGCCTGGTTCTGACTTCTCTCTCTCTCTCCTCTCTCTCTCTCTTCTCTCGCTCTCTCTCTCTAATATTAATTAAAATATGTAAAATAATATACTTAATCCATATTTTAAATATATTCATTTCAAGCGATAATAGATGATAAATAAAGTATTGACATTTTAAGTCAATTTATATCTCTCTCCTCTCTCTCTCTCTCTCTCTCTCTCTCTCTCTCCTCTCTTTCCTCTCATCGTTTCTTTCTCTCTCTCTCTTTCTCTCTCTCTCTCTCCTCTTCATCCATTTTACAGTTCCTTTCCCCCATTGGCACTCCTACTTGACAGCTGACTCGTATACTATTCTGCTCCAACAGTTCATGACATTGGTTATCTATTTCTTGAGCTCCTTGAATTAATGCCCAAAGTTTTTTCGGATAACTTCCTTCTTTCTGCTTTAAGATTATCATCTAAAACATTCTCGCATTTCAAGGAGCAAAAAATTTTGGACAAATATTTAATATAAAAACACAACACAATTTACAATTCATTAAACTTTTTTAAAAGAAATGTGGATTATTTAATATATATAATATATATAATATATATATATATATATATATATATTATATATATATAATATATATAATATATATATATATTTTTAATACATATTTATATGATATATAATATATATATATATATATATATGGGTAATGGGCAATTCCTTCTTGCACACATAATCTTTGGTCTTCAATACATAAAGGAGGAAATAAATATTATTAAAAAGATCTTTTAAAACCTTTGGCGTTTTATGAAAAGATTATAAAAAATGCTAACTAGGTATTATATCACTCCAAGCAGAACTAGACTTTATACTAAAAATACCTTCTTATTACATGAAAAGCTTCTTATCCTGGTAGATAGTTTGTAGGAATATTGTGTTAAAAATGGTAGTGTGTTCTTTATTACAAATCTGAACCTTGGAAAATAGACTTCGATGTATGAGCTGTGATATGGCTTAATTATAAATAGGTGAGACAATAAAAATTACGAGATGATTGTATCGAAATAAAAATTGCTTAACTACAATATAACACAAATAAAAAAAAAAATAGAAACATGCGTCTGTATTGAGGAAGAATACAAAATTATTTGAACGGTTCCCCGCCTCTTGTAGTAACTAATTTCAACTACACCACGGATAATGAAGCTTATTAAAAATATTTTATCATAATAATATATATATAATATATATATATATATATTATATATATATATATTATATATATATATATATATATATATATATTTATATATTATATAAATATATGTATAATATATATATATATATATAATAAATATATATTAATATATATATATATATATATATATAATATATATATATATATTATATATATATATATATATATATATATATATATATATATATATATATATATAATATAATAATATATATAATATAACATATATATATTATATATATATAATATATATATATATATATTATATATATATATATATATATAATATAAATATATATATATATATTAATTATATATATATATATATTATATATATATATATATAATATATTTATATGTATTAATATATATATATTATATATATATATATAATATATAATATAATATATATATATATATTTATATTATATATATAATATATATATATATATATATATATTATTTATATATATAATATATATCAGATGGTGGCTCGTGAACCGAAAACATGGGGAGCCCTCAAATATATATATATATTATATATATATAATATATATATATTAATATTATATATAATATATATTATATATATATATATATATATATAAATATATATATATATATATATATATCAGAGGCGACTCATACACTCGTGGCTACTCGTGCTTAGCACGAGTTATTATTATAGAAATGAACGATATTCTTCAAATTTTGCAGTTATGATAAAATTATCTTATTTTTTTGTGAAAATAGATCATCTGAAAGAATAATTACATTGTACAAATGAAAGATTATATAAAATTTAAACAAAAAGTGTAAGCATCATCGCCATTGAATAACCCTATTTTAATCAATTATAAATTGTAACGGCTCGTACCTCTCCAAAAATGCTGAGAGCAAATTTCAAGACGGTATACAATACATCAGGCGCGGTTTTACGGGGGAAGCACAGGAGGCCGGGCCTCCTCTAGAAAAAAAATAAAAGCAACTAATGTAATAAAAATAATTCAAATTACTATTTATTACTATTAAAATAATGTTTAAATTGTTATACAAGAACGCTATTTTTACATTAAGATCATTTATTCTCTTGCGCAAACATTATTTTTCATAAGGATCATTGACTGGAGGAATTTCGATTCGTGCCTCCAAGAAAGCATAATTATAATGCTTTCAAAACACTGGTTGTCATGGCAACGTAAAAGAAACCCTTATTCTTATTTTGCCTATTTTGAGGATTTTTCCACAAAGCCTCCTCTTGATCAAACTATTTTTTTTTTTAAAATTTAAATAAAGAAAACTTCTTTATTATATACCGGTATAAATATATATAATATATATATATATATATATTATATATAAATATATATATATATATAATATATATATATATATATATATATATATATTATATATATATATATATATATATATATATATATATATTTAGAGAGAGAGAGAGAGAGAGAGAGGGAGAGGAGAGAGAGAGGAGAGAAGAAGAGAGAGGAGAGAGAGCAGCAGAGAGAGAGAGAGAGATGGAAGAGAGAGAGAGAGAAAGCTATTTTTTGTCTCAGCGCTCCTTTCTGCTTTGTCCCGGTATGTGATTTAGCTTATGAAAATTTAATTTAATTTTGATATGGAGATTGACAAGCTGTATGTTAAAATTATTTATATTTAAAAATTATATTGTTATATAATTTTTTTTACAGTCAAGAAGGGAAATTGTCATGTATGAATATAAAAAATTACGAAAATCTTTATTTATTATTATACCTTCGCGTTGAACAGCAGACAGATAATAAGAGGAAAGAACTTTCACGTTTAATATATATATATATATATATATATATATATATATACTATATATATATATATATATATATATATATTATATATAATATATATATATATATATATAAATATAAATAAATAAAAATAATATATATATTACTTCTAATGATCGAGAGAGTGAGAGGTTTAACGAAGGGGAGAATGGGGGAAGAACAAGGAAGGATTTAGGGAGGGAAGAGGGAGTGTGGATCAAGTGTTTACACTAAAGATGCTTGTAGAGAAAAGTATTTATAGAGAGGAAGGGGAAAGTGTATGGGTGTTTTTTAGATTTAGAGAAAGCATATGATAAGAGTGAAGAGGAGTGAAATTGTGGAGAGGTGTTGGAGGGGAAAATGGAGTGGGGGGTAAATTAAGTAAAGGTATTAGGGCTTTTTTATAGGAATAGTAGATGTGACAGAGTGAGATGTTTAGGAGGGAGAGAGTGAGATTGTTGGGGGTGGGAAGAGAGGTTGAGGCAGCGGGTGTGTAAATGTCGCCGTGGCATTCAATTTTTATGGAGAGTGTTTGCAAGAGGAAACATGGTGAGGGAGGGAGAGGGGGCGATGGAATTGATACAATGGGAATGATTAGGAACGGGAAGTGAACGATGATATTGTTTGTCGGAACGATACAGCCCTAGTGGCGAAGAACGCGGAAGGGCTGAGGTTATTTGTGTCGAGGGAGTTTGATTGGAGAATGTTGTGGTACAATAAGGTGGCCTTAAAATAAAATCCATTAAGAGTAAGTGTTAGGTAAGTTTGCAGGAGGAGAAGAGAGAGAGAGGGGGAGGGAGTAGGGTCTTTACGGGTTAGAGAAGGGGGTGTAGTATTGGAAGGAGTAAAGATTTTTAGATATTTAGGGATGATTTTGGTAAGGGGGAGGATGAAGGAGAGATAGAAACACTAGAGTAGGACAGAATGAGAGTATTTGAGTTGGTCTGAGGAATCTATGATAGGGGGGGGATTTATCACAGAAAGTTAGATAAGTATGTTTGAAAAAAATTTGTGAACCAGCGGTGTTCTATGGGTCGTGAAACGTGCGGCGGCTTGATGGCTCAGTTCTAGGAAGAATGTTGAAGTATTGAGTTATGAAGGGGTTGAGAAGCGGCTGTGTGGGGTTAGCAGAAGGGAGAGGATTAGGAATAGGGTGGTGAGGAAGAGATGTGATAGGAGGAATGGGTTGGTGGGAAGAGCAGAAGGGAATGTTTAAGATGTATGGCGGCATCTAGTGAGAATGGTATGAACAGAGCAGTGGTTAGGGAGATTTGGGAGCGGAGGGGATTTAGGAAGAGCAGGAGGGGAGACCATAGGCGCAGGTTGATGGACTCAACAAAAGGGGTTTGCTGGTGGAGGCGGGAAGAGGGAGGAGGAGGTAGGGTGTTGGCGAGAGAGATAGAGTGGGGTGGAGGAGTGGTCGTGAGGGCGAGATGAGGGAGTATCGATGTTGAGAGAGGCTGTTATCGTACCACCTACCCGCTCTCGCGCGGAGGAAAAGTTCCAGTAAAATATAATAAATAAATAAATTAAATTATATATAGTAATATAATATAATATTTTAGTTAGTTTATATATTATATATATATAATATATATATATATATATTATTATATATATAATTATATATATATATATATATATAATAATATATATATAGTAATACTACTATAAATATATATTATATTAAGTAAGTTTTTTTTATTTAATTTTTTTTAAATAATAATGGATTTTCTTTTTTATTTTGTTTCACATATTTATTGCAAAGGGGCAACTCTACTTGCCAAATTTGGGTGAAGGAGGTTATTTTTATGACGTGTCGGGAGAAGGCTCTTTGCTGGAATCCTCAAAATAGTACAATAGCATCCAGCCTTTCGTTTACCGGTGCCGATGACACCAAGACGGCCGCCGCAGGTCGAATTATGCTTTCTTGGAGGCACAAATCAAAATTCCTCCAGTCAATGATCCTTATGAAAAAATAAATGTTTCGCAAGAAAATAAATGATTCTTAATGTAAAATTAGCGTTCTGGTAAACATTTTAAAACATTATTTTTAATAGTAATAAAATAATTAATTAGAATTATTTTATTACATTAGTGCTTTTATTTTTTAGAGGAGGCCCGGGCTCCTGTGCTTCCCCCGTTAAACCGCGACTAGAAATATACTCATTATATATATATATATATATATAATATATACATATATATATATAATTACTTAATATTAATTATATTTATAATAATTATATATATATATAGTATATGAGTATATATATTTTATATATTACATGATTTTATATACATATAGTATATTAGTAAATAGATATATGATATATATTGAAGTATAATTGTATATATATAGGTATATAGTAGTTATATATATATAGGTAATATATATATATATATAGTATATTGCCTCTCTCACCTATATATATATATATATATAATATATATATATATTATTATATATTAATATATATTATATTTATAATATATATAATAATATATTAATTATATATATTAATATATATTATATAATATGATATATATTTAATATAATTTATATATTAATATATTATATTATATATTCATATTAATAATTTATAATATATTTATTTATTAATATTTATATAATTATATTATTATATAATTATATATAATTATATATATATATATATATATTATATATATATATTAATATATATAATATAATATATATATATATGGTTACTTTATAGTATATATACAAGGGTTATTATATAATAATCATTATATACTAATCTAATTTATATAATACTAATTAATAATATATAATATATAATATATATATATTTAATCTATTATATATTATATATATCTCATAGTATGTTCACCAAAAATAGATTAAAGCGTAATACTCTCAATATTATATTATGTGATATATAGAAATATATATTCATATTTCCTAATAATTTTTAGTATAGTTTAACCATATATTATGTAGTATAATATAATAATAGTTAATATGATTCTATTTAATATAATTATTAATAATATTATAAATAGTATTATGGATCATAATATGATATAACTCTATTATATTATGTCTCTTATTATATATAATTATTGATACTAGTAACTATAATATATTATTAAAGGATAATTATATTGTACCGGTATAGTATGATATATTATATTATAATATTAATATAATATATATAAATATTATATATATATATACTTAATATATGTAATATATATATATATATTATATATATTATATAATAATTATAATAATATATATTAATTATATATTATATTATTATATATATAATATATATATAATATTTAATATTATATATATATATACTATAATTATATATATATTTATGTCACTGTCTTATGTTTATTACTTAAAAACTAATCCAATTAATTATTCACCACTAAATGTCTAAGATTAATAATGAGTGATGATAATGTGAATACATAGTTTAACATTCCAAGTTACCGGCTTTATAATGCCAGGGACTTTTAACATACGTTCATTTCTTCTTGTAAGGTTCAGATTAGGGATCCACTAGTTCCTCTCCTTCCCCAAAAATTCTCTTATCCTATATCAACATTTATTATATTGGCCCTTACATAATTTAAAGATTTTATTACAAATGCATGGGACTATTTAGCAGGTGTAACATTGATTGTGAGGACACACGGGGATTACATATAATATATATATATTATTATAATAATATATATTATTATATATATATAATATATATAGGTATACCTATAATACTATATATATATATATATATTATATTAATGCGGAAGGGTATATATTATATATATTATTATGTTAGTATTTGAGGACCTGATAAATATCTATTTTGAGTCATATAACCCTCCTAACCTCTCTATTACATAACTCAACGATGTGTTATATATTAATATATATTACAAAAGTCTGTATATATAATCATTTGATTAGTGATATATATTAATATAAGGTCATAATTAATTATTATATAATTTAATATATTATCGTTTAATTTATTTATATTACTGGATCCGAAAATTTGCTGAGCCCTCATAGACTAATTATTTTGTGTAATATTAAGAAATATTATTTATATTTATAACTAGTACTCAATATAAATTTTATGATCTTACGTTATTATGTATATGTTATTGGATATGTATATATAGTGAGTAGATGTTTTACATATTATTTAAGTAGCTTATAGTAAATATTACTAATTTTGAATATATATAAAATAAGTAACCTTTAGTGGTATTATTAATGATCAATGATAGTTAATGTATTTACCTCTATATAGAGTGTATATATGTAATATTATTAATATGCATTAAGTGCCTAATAATGACCTTTAACTAGTATATTGTGTGATATAAAATGCCATAGTACAAATAGTTAGTATTGTGGTGTATGAATAATTATTAGCTATTAGCTAAGATAATAATATCGTTATATAAATAAATAAACACAAATAAATACAAATACATTTATTAAAATTAAATTCTTTTCTTATATCATTTTTTATATTTAATCTTAGTATAATATAGTATATATTAATATATAGTATTATTATATATATATTATATATATATATATATATATTAATTAATATATATTTAATATAATATTTAATATGATGATAATATATTATATAATATTATATTATAATATATAATTATATTTATAATATATTATATATATATTAATATATATATATATAATTAATTAATATAATATATATATATAATTTAATTATTAAATTATTATATATAATATATATATTATATATATTTAATTTAATATAATATATATTAATTTAATAATTTAATAATTATTATTAATATAATATATATAATATATATAATATAGATATAATATATAATATATATATATATTATACTTATAATATATTAATTAATATATAATATTAAATATTAATAATTTATATATATAAATAATATATATTATATATATTAATATTATTATATTATATATATATATAATAATTCATATATATACAATAACTGGTATATATTTTAATATATACATTTTATATATATAAATATATTAATATTAAATAAATAATAATATAATATAAATTAATATATATTAAAATATATATTTAATATATTAATTATAATATATATATTATATATATTAATAGATAATTTATATTTATATTATTATACTTATATATTAATATATAATGTATATATTATATATTAATACATATATCTTAATACTAAGTATTAGTAATATGTAATACTAGTATAATATCTACTATATGATAATAAGTATATATATACCTAGAATATATATATTAATATCATTAAAATTATATATTATTATATTTCATTCCAAATTAGAAACATTTATGATTAGGTGGATAGTGATTAGATCGATGTTTTTAATATAATCAATTATCTAATAATCTATAAGTCTCTCAACTCATCTATCTCTCTCGTTC